>RJJA01000066.1:49290-197551 GCA_003724045.1 Lepidurus arcticus | reverse complement strand
ATTGAGGTTTTCTTTCTAACCGAATTTCTTAGAACTTCTATAAAATCTTCGTGTTAACATTAAATTGAAATAAAAAATTAGACTATAATATTCAGTCTTTTTAATTTTAGCGCTCCTTAGAAAAGGAATGCATCAAAAGACTCAAATGAGAAGGGACATTTTCTAGAAATTAACTTTCAGAATTTGACAGCTATGTATAGGGGAAAGGAAAAGGTTATCTTCGCTTACCTCGACTTCCCAACTTCCCAAAGTTGAAGAATTGAAGAAAAAGGTCACCAATAAGAGACCAGTCAAATGCTTCCATAGATGGAACCTTTCCTTCTGGTTTCCAGTTTCTTCATTAGAGGCTTCCAAAACCCGTTAGGTTATCTTCTTGCGTCATTTTCCCAAAAGCACCTCTTCTATAAGTCAAAATAAACGGCAACAGAATTAGTTTGGGGGGGAAAAACGGAAAAGTGTAACAACGTACTTGGCCAAACACTGCATTAAAACTCAATTTTCCGGCTCCCAAGTTGATACTAATTTCTGAAACCTTACCATCTGCTCTTTCAATCCCTATTATGTAAAACGGTAAACAATTAGCACCGAAAATGCAATAAACGTAATGCCAAACCTTATCAGTCCATAATACAAATCCTCCAAGTAGTCCAACGTGCACTCAGCTAAAATCACGACCTCAAGGGCATCTGAACCAAAGGGCGGAGGATTGCATAATGTGTCCATCTTCGCATGGAATCGAAAAACTAGGGAAAAAACTATTAATATTATAATAGTTAGCACGACACTTAGAGACAACTCAGTCCTGGGTGCTTTCTCAGAAAATTGACCATAAACTTTCCTAACTGAAAAAAATTCCGCCTCAATGCTCAACAAGGACAAAATACGGCAGATTTGGCCGAAATAAAGCACCCTTGGCCAAGAACTGTTTCATTCTTCCAAATCCAAGAGCTTCACTCTCGCTAGCACAAGCGAAGCTCCTTCCGCTCAAACTCGAGAAATTTCCAAAATGTAAAAAACATAAGTTTGAATTGTCCCACAAAACGAACAGACGAAAAGCACCCTGTAGAAGTGAGTAATATACGAAAAATACTTCCCTAACTGAAAAACCTAAAATGTGTCCTTTCTCGGTGCCTGTATAGGCGTAGAGACGAAGGGACGTCGGGGTGGGAGAGGCGAAGAATTTTCCCAAAGTTGACCAGGTGCAGTCCCCTTTTGCTTCGGCATTCGTACGACCCAAACCTTCTGTGTTCTTCCTCCCTCTTTCTCGCGTTCTCATGAAGATCCTAGAAAAAAGAACAAGAATAAAACACGTAAAATGTAACTTCTTAAACACTTAAAACCAGTCTATATTCCATGACCATATTATCAATTGTAATGTCTTAATAATTATTTCGACTGCCGCTGATGGCTTATTTGATGAAAAAGTAGTAAAACGACATGAAATAACTTTCCAGTTAGGGAAAGACAGTAGAGAGCCACGTTGGAAGAAGAAAAAAAGTCTTACTCGAACGAGTGAACACTTTTGGGATCCCCAAAACAGCAACAATTTCCGAAAAGACTGCAGGATCGCAGACGGAGGACTAAGGGGCCCTAACGGATCGAAAGCCTGTAAAAGAGATGGAAGTTTAGTAACTAAACATTGCTAATATTTAAATTTAATAGAAAAAGAACTTACTCAGCCAACAATGTCCACAGACTTCTACCCCTGCCTGCAGCGTCTTCACGTTCTTCAGTCGAAGCAGGTTCTTCAGCCCCACAACCCCAGAAAAGTTTTCGTTGTTTTTGCCATTAAAGACCTATTGTATGGCACAACGAAAACTTTCCTGACCCCCAGTAAGTTAAAAGTTGCGGCAAAAGACCTAATCGGCCACAACACTTTAACTCCTGGCATACCTTTCCTTCTGGTTCTCCTGGCAGCTCCCACAGAAGGTAAATAACAGGTGTCTCCACACAGTCCCAGCTTAGCAGATACAAAGTTGCGGGTTTTTTTCGATTCCAAAAAGATGACGAAAGGCAAGGGGTGAAGTTGGCTGAGCGGAACGGGAGGGAAAGGACAACACCACGCACTTAACACGTTGTAACACTTTTATAACTGTTTGTGAAATGTGTTACCACCTAATAAATACAAAAAGGGACAACACTTAGTAATACTGTTCATGTTTAAACACAACTTAATAGTTTTAAGAGTTAACAAGTTTAGTTTGAGTCACGGAAAAAGTACATCATCCCACCCGACTTCACAAATGAAACTGATGGACCAGCCGTGTCTAGACAAGCACGTTGAGCGGCACGGGGCAAAGACAGCAGCGGTAAGAAATTTGTTCGCTGAGCTCGCTTGGGTCGCGATACCGGCTATGGCGGCCATGCTGGTGAATTTTTAATTTATGTTTTTCAGCCGAAAAATTTGAAAAAATGTATTTACACCGATATTTAAGATAAATTTAAAATACAAGTTTATTCCCCGGGAGTGTATTTTTGTTGGTAGTCATGAGGTTTGAGGAATTAAGAGAAATTTGAAAATTGCTAAAAGCGGATTTGGATTTTTTTTTAAACTAGGATAAAAGAACTTTCGTCTGATTAGAGAAAGTAAAAGACAGTGAAAGGGAGCTTTGCGCTAATTGTTAATTGAAATAATGGAAAAATGTAGCCAGTGGGAGCGAACAATTTTGAAAACGTTCGAAAAATTGTTCGAAATCTACTGACGCTTGATTACCCCGGGAGTAATGTCGAAAATGATAAATATTGCTACTGTTATGGAAATGTGAAAATTTGCATGCTAATTGCATACAGCTAAGCTTTGATTGCTTTCAGTTTGATAAAAGTCGGGTGGGATTCGAGAAACTTAAAATAAAACGGGAGCAACTTACCTGACGTGTGGTAAGCTTGGCGTTTGTTCACAATCTGGCTTGGGTTCACAAATTCCGTCGCCTATGCAAAGTGGGCGAGTATCAACAAAGGGCTGCAGCTATTCGCCAAGGGAGAGTAGCATTAGCAACGAGCAACGTGATTGGGCGCTGCCTTGTGTAGTTGATTTATTCCGTATTCTGGCATTTTGCGCTTAACAATACCACGCCCCCATTTTTTTAAAAACTAAAAATAACAAGAATTTTTTCCAATGAAATAAATGAAAATCACTACAGAAAAAAACGAGAATAGTGGTCGGTAACTGGACACAATGAATTGGATATGAACGAAAATGGGAGATTAACAAAAACGATTGAAGAAAAAGCTTCCATTTGCTTAATATGATGTTTTGAATAAACGCAAACTTGTAATAAAACTTGTAAGTAGTAACTGACAAAACGAAATGTGGTAAAACGGGTCAAATTAAACAAGTAGTTTCGACAGGGTATAAGCTAATCTAATCGGATTTATTATAAATATAAAAAAGCTATTTGAATCCAATACCGTCAACAATGAGAGAGCAGTTTCGCGTTCTACCATGTAGTGTTTCGCATTTCGAATTTTATCAACACCAATTATTGGTTGCTGGCAAACAAACAGCGAAGACGTGTCTATAAAGTCTCACAACAATCGCCGGCAACTAAAAAGTGTTTACGAACGAAAATAAAAATAAAATGGAAAGTTTCTTCAAAACAAATAGTAAAACCATTTTTCAAGCTCTAACATGTCTATTACTACTAATTATGCCATGTTTTGCCGAGTGGAACACAAAAGATTACCTGAAAAGAGAACATTCCTTAGTAAAGCCCTACCAAGGTAAGCTTTGATCATTGATGTTTGATGATATATTAATTATTATAAAAGTATTTCACTTTAACTAAAATAACTTTGTTCTACGACAGGTTCAGGAGTTACCATGCCGTTTTGGGACTTTTATGGAAGTACGATGGTTACAAGCAATTACATACGCTTAACCCCTGACCTGCAGGGTAAACTAGGAGCCATTTGGAACACTGTGGTATGTTCTATAAACATTCTTAATTATAATTAAATTCCTCTTGATAATAACTACAAGATTAATGACTAATATCCGATTCTAGCCATGCAGAGCGAGGAGTTGGGAACTTCAAGTCCAGTTCAAAATCTCGGGCAAAGGGAAAGATTTGTTCGGCGATGGAATGGTCATTTGGTACGCCAAAGACAGAATGCAACAAGGGCCCGTATTTGGCTCTAAAGACTTCTTCCATGGCTTGGCCATTTTCCTTGATACTTACAGTAATCACAACGGGCCACACAATGTAAAATCGAATCTAATTTAATGAGCGCTTTTCGTTACAAAAATCACATTTTTACTTGTAGCACGCCCATCCATATATCTCAGCCATGGTTAACAATGGCACCTTGCACTATGACCACGACCGGGACGGTACCCATACCCAAATAGCTGGTTGTGAAGGAAAGATACGAAATACCGAACAAGATACGTACATTGCCATTCGATATGAGCACGATACTATCACAGGTACTGTAAAACGGAAAATAGCATACCTTATTATAAAATAAAGAACATAAATAGTACTTCGTAGTAAAGTCTAATCATTAATAAGATAAAAGTAAAATAAATAATAAGAATAAAATAAAAAATAATGATAAAAAGGTGAAAAAAATTATGAAAAACCTAAAAAAAAATGTTTTTTTGATATAGTTTCCTTGGATGCTGAAGGAAAAGCTGGCTGGAAGCCTTGTTTCGTTGTGAATGGCGTGAAACTGCCAACCGGGTACTATTTCGGTTTGTCAGCTACCACAGGAGACCTAACCGACAACCACGATCTCATTGCGATCAAAATGTACGATTTAACGTCTCCGGATGATCCTGTGGACGAAGATCGGTCTAACATTGAGCCTTCTGCTTTCGTGTTTGAAGCTCCGAGAGGTAAAAAGCTATATGCAAGAATGAAAAAATAATTTAATAACGAATTGATTTTTTTCTTTTTTTTTTAGATCACGTGGATGATCCCAAACCTTCTTCGTTGGGAGGAGTGAAGCTCTTCTTGCTCATGTTGGTGGGAGTTTTGGGTGTGATTGCTTGTATCGTGTTCGGCGTCATGATTTATCAAAACCAGCAGCAGCAGTCAAGGAAACGATTCTATTA
Source organism: Lepidurus arcticus (assembly GCA_003724045.1). Taxonomy (NCBI): domain Eukaryota; kingdom Metazoa; phylum Arthropoda; class Branchiopoda; order Notostraca; family Triopsidae; genus Lepidurus; species Lepidurus arcticus. Next base: position 192,495 of record RJJA01000066.1, on the reverse strand, counting down.
GAGTGACCCAGAAGTTTGTGAGATTCATGAGTGGTCTCCCAGAGCTTTTTCTTTTCCCTTTTTTTTATTTTTCTACTTTCCGAGTGCTGAAGTCATGGGTTTTGTGTGCTGGTAATGCTGACTAATAAACTTTGTATTCTTTTTTTTTTCTCTGCAAGTTGACGACAAAGATGGCACGTGTTCCCAGGATGAGCAAATGGTTTTTAAACTGAGACAAAATATAAATATTTCAGAGAAATTTTTCCACGTTATTTTTTTTTTAAAACATCCAAAATATTACAGCCACACACAAAGATACGTTAGTTTGACACTGAAGGTAGTTATGACAGCTATAAGAGAGATCTCGTCTTCATGGTAGAGCTTTTTTAGCTTTGTTAGCTTGCAGTTATTATCTAAAAAAGTACACTAATGACATTAGACAAACACTGTTGGAAAAGCAGATCAATGCATTGCAACGTTTTTTTCTTCCTTTTTTAGTCTGTAGAAAACATCCCAGTAACGTTAACTTTTAAAAATGGTGTTAACACGAAATCCATCAAGGCTTGTGCCGAAGTCAAAATGTGCTTACCACCTAAAGTTACCAATTTACCCGCAAAATTTCCGTCTGCGTTACGAAGATGGCTCGTGTCAAAGTTGCCAGCTTTGCAAAACTGGCAACTCAGGTTCAATAACTCCATTTCAGGTTGCAAACCCCCTAAAGTTGGTCCCAGCAACTTGCCAGTGAACAGAATCCGATCTTCCGGCTGCAGTCTCAACACCACGTGTTGAAGATTCGAGTAAACTCTCAAGAAAAACGCTGTTTTTGGCTCCCAAAACCTTCCCGGAGGCACGATCTAGCAAAAAAGGGGCAATTTTATATAACTGTATATAAATAAAGCCATTTAAGAGCATTTCCCTATAAATATACCTCGATCCTAAGCTCGAGCTTTGTCCATTGATTCAGATGGCATGTGTAACCGCGTTTTTGGGCCAAAGTTCCCAAAACTTGGCATCTTCTGCGTTCCAAATCGTCCCAATCCGATATCTGATTGCACTGATCCCAAGTTTCGCCGTATTTACACGCCAACCAATTAGCTATGCTTACAGGCATCCAACTTAGCACGGACTCAAGCAAATTGCTCCTCTCCACAATCTGAACCTATTGAAAAATATACACAAATGTATTTTAGTTTGTCAATAAATGAATAAAAAATCTTAAAAAATAATAATAATATGAAATGTCATAATAAATAATAATAATAATAAGTAATAAATAAGAAAAGTAATTAAATATTTTTTCATGAACTCTTTTTTTCAATTTTACTTGTTTTACTATTCCGTCCCAGGTTACTAGCGAACCTCCCAAGCTGGCACACAGTAACTGGGTCCGGGCCATGGAATTGGCTTCCCATGCCGGTTCATGGCAAAAATTTCGGTAATCTTGCCATCCGAAGTCGACATCTTGCGTTCTTTCGGTCTCGAGTGGAATTTCCGGCTCGACAAAACCCTCTGTGGGGACGTAGTTAAACTTGGGAGTAAGGATTTCCGCTTCTGGTTCGGTCCTGGCCTCCAAAACGATGTTCGTATCGAAGAACCAATGCTGCCAGCTCAATACTAGGACGGCCAGGAGGGCAGCAAGGACAGTTAAGATGATTTTGGGGGATTTTCTGATCCAAGTGCTGCTCAATTGCGAGGCATTGATGAGGTATGGCTTCGTTTTGGTATAGATGAGCAGGACGAGGCAAACCTCGACGACTGCTAGATAAATCGGTCCATGGCTCCATACCAAATGAGTTGAACTGACAGCGGCAATAATGGCCACTTGGGTCCAGGTTAGAACGGGCCAAACTGCACAAATTGCAATTCCAATCAATCCTCGTAAGAGTCCAGGCCAAGTGGCTTGGCGGAACCAATCAATGCCGAGCCAGAGCCAAGCTAAGCTGGATATGTGGGGCAGGAGCCAGGCGATCATGTCTTGTGCGTTTTCCAAGCGGCGAATTTGGCGAATGTATGTCATGCCCACTAGGAATGCCCCCAGCAGGGAGAAAAGACTCAGATGGATGACCACATGCGAAAATTGGTACGCCAAGTTGGCAGGGTCTTCCTCAGCATCCCATAGGATCTTGTTGACGTCACAGCGGAGCAAGACCCACCCTAATCCGCATAGGAAGTCGTCAAAGGGTCTGGTGAAGGCCCAGGTAGTTTGGAAAGCAGGCCAGCACAGCGAGCACAGGAAAAAGGCGACCAATGCGAGCTCGCCAAAGGGCAAATCCATGTAAGAGTCCGACAAAAAGGCGGAGCTACCTTGGGGTATCGCAAAAGGCAATGTTAGAGGTGAAATTTGGAGCAGAATGGGTGGTAAGATGACACAAGGGACCAATGCCATGAAAAATCTAAAGAATTGGGGGGAAATTAGTGATTTTTTGAGTTGAAATTAAGGAAAATTACCGGCTGTAGTGCGGGGGATAGAAACGGCGTAAAAAACAACCTTCAGGTACGTAGGGTTGCAGATCTCTGGCGTGCATTTGCAGTAATCTGGACCAGGATTGGAAATACTGCCAATCTCGCTGCAACCGACAAGTTCTCACTGCAATTTTTTTGTTAAGTCTATGTAAATAATGGGTAATTTTACCAGTGGCGGTAATAGCGACGCCCACAGCAGCCATTAGTAGTGCTATGGCACAGTATAACAATACATTGCTTTCTGGTTTGCAGAAAAGACCGATTCCACCCGTAATTAGTAGGAAAAAAGGCAGATATCGGGTGGAAGTACTGGAGGACAAGAACCGGTCTCTGAAGCTGCCTTTGGGAGCGAATTTCAGGCGAAAAGGGGGTAAATGACCTTCGGAGTATAGCGAAGCTGCAGATATGAAGTGCTGCTCGCTAATTAACTCTCCGCCAACAGGTCCATTCACTACTGTAAAACAAAGAAGAATTATCTTCTTGGGTCTAGATTTTACTAGGTTTTGGCAATTTTTTTAAAACATTTTTGGACATTATGATTTTGTATGCACCTTCGCGGACTGTTTGTTCCATAGGTTCAATACCATTTACGTCATGAGAGGGAGCAGGGAGGTTGCCAGGATCACCGGGTAACAAGACATTCTCTAGCTGGTTGGTGGACACGAAATCACTTCCATGTGCCAAACTAAGGAATCAATTTTTCTTACAATAATAACATTTACAATAGAAACATAATAAAAATAGGAAATATAGATCTAACAATAAAAACGGAAAATACATATTTTCATATATGAATACGCAAGAAGCCATGCCTGTTTACATATGATAAAGAACATTTACAAAAAGAATGTTTAACTTCGTAGGTTTAACCATAAGTTGTTATGGAGAAAATCGTTTTATAATGGGTTTTAGGTAATTTACTTGGAAAATAATTGCCGAGCAGCGTTTCTTGCTGAACGTTCAATTACTGGCCTTGAAAGGCACGTTCTGACTTCGAAATAGCTTTTCTCGGTTACTCCTAATAAAAATTATTGACTGAAATTGGTTTCATGTTTGTTTTCTAGATAGAGAGCATGATCAAACCTCTTCTAGTTTCCATGCAACTTCTCAGTAAGGTCAACGCTTCTTCGTGGCCTTGTTCGGCTGCTCTTAATAACCAATGCACTGCAAGCTGGTCGCTCTCATCTAATACAAAAGGACAGTAAAATAATGAATGATACAGACATCAAACAAGAGTGAGAAATAGGTACTTGTATCTTCCTGGAGTAATTGTTGAGCTAACGCTAACTGGGAATCGCAGCAACCTTCCTCAGCCATACGAACTCGAAGGCGATGTAGCGAACCATTTGGACCATCTGCACATAATTGTTTAGTTACATTATCCAACCCAATTTCGAATTTTTCAAATACCAATTAAGTAGTTTTTACACAAACAATTCTCATAAGAAATTTTTAATGTAATCTCCTAACGCGATAGATACGCTAGTCCATAACTCTGCATCGCATTGTAATCAGTTAGAGTTAGTTATAGTTAATTTAAATTGTATTTTTAATACAACTTTACACAAGAAAATGAACATTCATGAAACTCGGAACTCACCGTGTAAAATCCATTGTTTTCTGGAAGTTTTTCGAACGGGTTGGGGCGGCGTAGCACCTGTTGCTGTTTGTTTCCCATTTTCCATTTCTAACACTACTCGATATTTAAACAAAACAGGATAATAGTTAATACTATATTTTTTTAGCTAAATAACACCGGTAAACAAAATAAACTGACTCCTACCGCCATCTATGAATGCCCTTAACAACTATTGTTAGATGAGATTTGATAAGATGAAGTGTTGCATTCTTTTACTCCTTAATTGTCTATGAAACCACATAGCTTTTGGTCTTAAACAATCTATACATAAGAATTCACTAAATAAGGAACTAGCTCCAATGTATGAAGAAGAACTGGAAGAATCTAGAAGATTGCTTATGAAAATTGTACATGAAATGTCCGTTACAAGCAGCACTTCTGTTTGAAAGCCATCGAATTTGCATACTTGTCAATTAAGCTCCCTTCGCTGACCTTTCCAGCCTGTTGGAACTTGCCCGACCGCCAAGTCCCTCGACTCCTATTGTGACTCGCATATTTGTCTGCAGCTCCTATAGCCTAGCCTTGCTTGGCTCCGAAACATTAACGTTTGATGCCTTGCTCTCGCCACAAGTCAACATCCAACAAGTGTTTTGCCCAAGATTACATCAGAAAAAGACACCCGAAATCAGCGTTAAACACGCATGGTAAAAGAATTTCTCTTACTACGTTACCTCGACTATCTAATCTATAATCCTCGTTGTTTTTGAGTCAGGAATGCACAATTAAATCGACACCTACACGTTTCTCGATCTCTTCGGTTTCATTCGACACTTTTAATCTTCCGTATACTTAAGTAGTGCGCTTTTCGCCACGATGACTATTCCGGCAAGCAAATCAAATTCCGTAAGTACCATTTCCATACTTTTACGTTTTGGGCAAGAATTTGTTGGTACAGTAGCCTATATCTTTTCGATGTAGCCCACCTCCCTTGTGTATTTTACCCCCCTTTTTAGTGAAAATGAGCCACATTCCTGAACGATTGTGTGTTATGCGTATTGTGTACTGTGTGATTATCGAATTGAATTATCGAGCCAATTTTGCGAACTCTATGACTCATCGATTTTTAAAAAAAATTTAGATTATGGCTATTTTTTACAATTTTTTTGTCTGGAGTATATTCTGCATGGTGTGAATGAACGGCAAATGTATATTGATTTGCTATTTTTGCTCACATGAAGTTTCCCCTGAAACTGAACGGAATGAGTACGAAGAGGGCGTGGCCAGCCTAGAGCCTGAGGGAAGTAGCGGGCGCGTTGAGCGGGTCCTATGTATACATGGAAGAAGGACACGCCCCCCCGCTCCACCTGACGACGGCTAAGAAGGGCGGGTTTTTTCGCCAAAGAAAATTCTCCCCCCCCCTTTTTTTATATGGCCTGGAGACTGAAAACCGAATCGGCGTAAGTGGCGTGATTTTAAATCTCGTCGTCCTCAAAAGAAAAAAGCTTGACGCATGATGGCGCGATTTTTAACTCTCGCAAGATTTCAAAAATATGCTCTTCATTTTTCCCCCACTCTAGCTTACGTGGGTTCTCCTATCCATGTGCCTTATTTTGGAATTGGAGTTAGGATCGGCTCAAGCAGACACGATTGCGAGCTGTGTTGTTGATCAAAACTGTCCTCAATCGTACTATTGTACGGCTACTAGGAAATGTGCGCCATGCATAGATTGCCAGATTTATATGAGGGAACCAAGTAAAGGACCCCGTAATTGTGCCAAAAAACGCGTTGAATGCGGGCCTTGTTTGCAAGGGTAATTTAATTTGACTTACTTAAGTAAAATATCAATTTAACATTAATTTTAAATTATTACAAAAAATCAACAAATTCTATAGTTATGTTGATAATAATTATCTTTATTTCCATAATAATTACGCTTCTTTTTCATTGTTAGATTTCGATCTGATGAACTGACGGATCAAAAGTATTCCATTCATTGTAAACCTGTTGGTCGTTCTCAAAGGATTGTTGCTACCGAACAAACACAATTGGTTCAAACCAGTTCTTATGTTTGGATCGCCCTAGGATGTGGACTGTTCGTTATTTTCGTGCTCGTTTTGAGCATTTATCTATGGAAAATTAAGAAAGAAGTACAGCTGAGGGTAGCACCGAACATTGATGAAACGCGTCAATTAGTAAGAAGACCTTCGACATCTCCGCCACCGTATCAATTTTCTTCGCTGATAAGCGTCCAGCAATCGGATTCCACATTCGTAAATGAAGTTGTGGGCGAGAAAGAAACTTATCTAAGCGAGCATTGCAGCCAAGATCGAAGGTATTGTGAAGTTAAAGTCGTTAGGCTATAATAGAAAGTTTTTAGTAAAAATATAAATAATAATCCATGACTTTGACTAGGTTTACTGATCCAACGGAAGAGCCAGAGGCAGAAAACGAAGCAAATCGAGCCCTGACCCAAAACGAAAATGAAGACGTGAACGGAAGTGCGGAAACAATTCCCTCAACTTGGGCACCTGACTACGAGTAAGTCTCTTCTTCAAAATTACGTGAAATCATAAGAAAAACGATTATAATTACTAAGGTTACTTAACACAATAATCTTCATTCCTTAATTTAACAAGTCAGCAAAGTGGTACTTTTCAGAAGCAACACAAATTTGCCGGCAATTAGCCTTCTATTTCTTTGTTTACTTCACGCAAGGCCTTCTCAAAACCAACACGTTCTCTGGAAAACAATGACAAAACGGTGTCACGTATCACGCTGATCACGTATCTCGCTGACTTTTCGACCAAGTACAAGTTTTAACGATCCTCATCAACGAAAGCTGATAAGAATCGTTAAGCTAACCTAACGTAATTCAATCTAATTTTCAACTTAACTTTTAAACTAATACTCCGGTAAAAACCACCAGCGAGATATATGACAACAATTTGTCCTTTTCCTAAGAACGTCTTGCAACGATATGACACACTAGTGTCATTTTTGATCACGGTGTTTTTAACCGGAGAAGCTGTTTGTTATTATTCAAAACAATGACAAACATCACTGCCATCTCTGAATGTTTCGGATTAGTAAACTAAGGTACACGGGAATTTTATTTGAGTTTGGACTTTTTCTTTTTAGTGTGGAGGACGGCCCTGAAAACCGCAACATGTCGCCCATATCTTTGGACCCTCCCAATCCCTTTTATTGGTCCCCTTTGACCCGCTCATTGCCAAATCTTCCGACTACTTTTCCCATGCCATATGAATCTTCTCGTCCCAGATGGTCTTCAGATCCTTCCATATTGCCTACACAGGGACTTCCTGTTACCCTGACTCTTTTGGACGATGAAACCCCGCCCCCTATGGACAGTACGCCTTGCTATGCCTTTTTGGCCATTATGGGAACGCATGGCCAGGATTTGCTCAACTCCGCAGTAGGATATAACACTTCCATGGACTCGGGTTTTGGCGCTTCCGAGGCTGGTCGTCGAAGAACTGCCTCAAGCTCCTCCCACGACGATAATGAAGACACAGTTGAAGTCGTATTGGAAGTGGGCGCTCGAATCGTGGTTCGGCGCACGCGCAAACTGATCATTCTCGATGCTCATTCTTCTCCTTCGAATTAAAACTTGAGAAGGAACAACAAATTAACTAAGACAAAAAATGGCCATAATTGACATTTTCATGTGATAACTATTTGCTAAGGTGTCTGTACATAGGTTTTTTATTTAGGCTCAAGTGTTGCGTACTCAATAATGAAAGCCGCGAAATTTGGAAACAGAAACGATGATTGGCATGACAAACTTGAAGCAACTTGGCTTTCAGAAGAATTAAACTTTTGTAACTTAACAATTTCGTTTCTTTTACTTGTTTTGTAACTTTTACGCGTTCGATTGTTGGAGCAATTGTCTCAACTGTTTCAGCACCGTTTCCATTAATTTCTTCTTATCGCGCTCGCTTTTTTTCAGGACTGAAAACATCGTCTTCTTATCCGCTTCTCGTAACCTAAGTACGCATTGAAATTAAGTTTAAAGTAAAGTAACTTTAAAGATATAAAATTAGTTAAAATTTAAAGTAACTTTAAAGATATAAGTAACTTTTTCGAACAAATTCAGCTCAGGAATTGGGTTCAGATTTACTTTTCCAAGAGGGTAACCGCGCGATGAGGAGAAACACGCAAGTATTTACTGCCGTCCTGGCCGTAATCATGGAAATACGTCGACCAATCCCAGGCCATGAACAAATCAAGTAGTTGTCGCAAATCCGCAAAGCAGAGCAACAATGCACCGTCATCGAACCCAGGAACTGGCTCTGAAGCTGCGAATTCTGTACCGAAATTTAAGGAAAAAAGAAATTTGAAGTTGATCTTGAATAGATAGTTTTGAGGTCTTTCATCTTTCATTACGTTCGCACTGAATCACATCTAAGTTGACTTGGTGGAGCGCTCCAGTGGAAACTTGTTTGATTTCATCATCCATTAGCATATCTATCAACGTACGAGCGATATGCTGACACGAAGACAAGCAAGCTGTTTGCGCCACATGAGCCTAATTGGAAAAAAAAATATTCAGGAAAATAAATACTGAAAAATAGTTTTACAGGTAAATTGGTAAATGCTTCGAAAGTGCTCTTCAGGAACGCCATCAAATCTAGGAGGTAACTGGAAGCTTGGCCTGAAGGTTCGGCGAGTAACCAATCGTAGTTGCTGAGTTCCAAAAATTCGTCAATTTTGCGCTTCATTTGCTCATAAATTTGCTGCTCAGCTTCGGAACGCACGTCCCTAAACATGGCTCGACCTTGCAAACGCGCCACGTGGGAAGTATCTCGCCTTAACCTAAATAAGAATGGTCATTTTATTAATATAATTACGTCCGTCAAAAGTTTATCCAAAACAATTCAATTTTAAAATGCCTTACATAGTAAATTTCGAGATAAACTCTTCCAAATGAGAACTCGAGTTTTCAAGATAGATTGTGTTGATGGATATCTGAATCAACTGGAGTAGTGAGAGAGATGGACGTTTAATCAAACTCGACAAACAGCCACTCAACGTCCTCGTAAGCAGCAAATTAGTTGACTTCCGCAGCATGTCGTCAACCTCGGTATGACTATATCAATAGGTGTAAAAAAATCATAAAAAAAACGAATTGAATTTCGCTAAATTGTATCGAATGTGCACCTTAGTCCCAAATCTTGGGAAAACTGCAAACAGGCTTCTATGAAATGCCCCATCTCTTCGTACACTCTGGGAACCATGGAAGAGAACGGGAATGTCTTTGGAAACGCTGACGCTTCCAAATTGGCGTCTTTGAAGGGAAAACGTTCCACAACATTCTGATACTCCACAGGAGTTGACACCTGCAAGATTTAAACACAAAAATTAGCTTCATTTTATCAAATAGATCTAATTGACTTCTCATAATGGCTTATACCGGCTTCTAGAATTTACAGATTTATTTAAAGAATTAATTAAAATAATTGTATTCTTCACAATAGGTGAAAGCCTACGTCGTTAAAAAAAAAAAAAAGCTTACATGCATGGGATGGTAGTTGTCTTCCTCGAAAATCTCCCGGAACACATGTACCCATCTTTGCATTAACACTTCGTGGTAGTGGTCTCTGAGCTCTTGCAATAATTCCATCATGGTGTTGACACTGTAACCATAACTCTACGAAAGCGGGTTCATATTAGCTTAAAAATCAACTTTTGTTTCGAATTTAAAAAAAAAAAAATACTTTTAAGGCACTGCAGAGGAGCATAACTAGATTCTTAATCTTTAGCATCAACACAGGCTCCGTGCAATATGACTAAAGTAAATAAAAGACACGAATTTAGTTAAGTTGCCTTCCTCGAAAATTTCCCGAAATTTTGTTCGGGTTTGATCATCTTTACTGAATGGGTGCGAATGGCAGAAATGACTTTGGAAACAGCCATGGACCACACTTCTTCCAAGTACGTTTTACTAACAAGAGTCCCGGCTGTGTTCATCAACCTGTCTTCCACGACGAAAAACCCTACGACGCCATGGAAGTATTGTCGATAACTTTCGATGTTTTCATGCTAAGAAACAAATAATAAAGATTTCTCTTTGAATATTTTTTTATTTATTTTTTACCATATTTGTGGGAGATTGGAGAGCTAATCGAGCTTGTTTTTTGCGTTGCTTTCTATAATATTCTTCGAAAGCGTCTTTATCGTCAAGAACCGTATGGATGTGCAAACAACGATAAACGGGTGAAAAGTCGACGAGTTCCTGGGCACTTACATCTTCTTCACTCTCCTGACTGCTCTCGGCCAAATCTTCGTAGCCCAAATCATCTAAAAAACGAGAAATGTAATTGGACACTTTTCATGTGAAAAAGGTTGCCATAAGGAATTTTACACGATCTAAAGCTAAGAAAGTTAAAAATGAAAGGTAAACTCGGTATTAAAAGAAGGTGTATGGGGGCACATGCTTGCCTGTGAAAGGATTGACGAATATTTTGTGTTTAGACAAGGAAGTAGACATTTTGGGCTCCTTCTGAAGCTGCTGGGCAACATGTCGCATTGCTACTTCTCCAATCTTGGACGAATACTTGCGGATATTCTCCAAAAAGTCTCTTAGATCACCCATTGAAGCGTCTTTAATACTCTGTCGAACCCTAGAAAGGTAATCGTTTTTGATAATATTAGGTAATTAGTCAAGTAATGTTGTTTTTACTTGGGAATATTGTCTTTCATGTGCTGTGAGAAACGATACTTGGCAATTCTAGGTAACTGGACGTGCTCCAACTGCTCAAGCGTCTTTAACGCAGGGTAATACCTAAAAAAAATGGTTTAAATGATTAAACAAACTCTGCAGAAACCGATCAGCTGGATGATTTTTTACCGTTTATCCTGCATTTGCTGTTGCAGTTTACTGTACATGTTGAGAACTGGCAGGCAACCTTTCAGAGAATCAATAGACGCGCCGATGTTAGCCTGAACTTTCCAAGCTTTCGTCAATTCTTGCGTTTTCACCTCAACTTGATCCAAAGACTTTCTCAAATCTGTGTCAATTCCAACAATCTCCGACTAGAAAATATAAGAAAATAAAGAAGTATGTCTCAACTCAATAAGGAGAAGCTTACATGAAGTTTCTTAGCCTGACTTCTAACCTGAAGAAGTTCTCGTACAGCGTCAATGAATCCTTGATAGTACACATTACACATGCGTTCAATATCACGGTCATACGTCTTAATCCTAGTATCCAAACGCTCCATAAACTTCCCATGGTCTACTCCATCATAGATTGCCCTATTTACAAACAAAGAAATTGAGTTGAATGAACTTGTACTAATAGTTAAATTAAAATTATGTTTAGTTAATTACAAACCGGAAAGTAGGTCCCCAATAATCGTCAATCGCTTCTATTTCTTGCAGGAGAACATCGTAATTGTTCTTGCCTTCTTTACTGGTTTCAGCCATGACTAAAATACTGTTTACTTCGTTATTAATCTCATAATTTTATCACACGTTCAGTTTATCAGATGTTCCACTCCCAGGCAGTTGTTGTTCTTCCTGAGGGGTACGAGACGCCCATTAATCAGCTGTTTTCTTTCAGGAAACGCCCCTTCCGTGCAATGACGTCACGCGCTATAGTTTTCATACCGAAAGCACATATGAGACAAGTTAACTCGCATTAACAACTATTTGGCTCACCTGTAAGAGATTATGATTATAGCGCTATTTCAATTATACATTTCTCTTACATTAAAATGGGACTTTTTGTTTAAAAATTGAAGCTTTGGTTTTAAAAACTCGTTGGTTTATCCGTGTTAGCTATCTAAACCCGATAAAACCGTTCGCTCAGCTTAATAAAAACATATTTTCCACATTTATTTCTCAACGACTTTCTGGAAATAATGCGACGCTAATTCTTCCAACCACTTCGGATCAATTGCTACTAAATCTCGCATGAAAAGCTGTGTCGTATGAAGAACTTCACCGAAAATAACCCTAAAACGACAGAAACATGTACAAATCTTTGAAACGCAAACGTTCCTTTTTTTGCGTTCGTTTCTTACCATGGAGGACGTTCTTCGGTATAAAACACTGAATGTGGATGCACATGTAAGACTACGTCAGCAGCTACCGTCCGATATTCCCCACTCATGTGTAAATACGCCGTATTAGGAAACATTCCTGCAGTAATACACCTTAAAACTGCTTTCGCATCACCTAAATCCATAAATATTCTACAGTTTAAGAAACACTACAAGATTCATCAATGAAATACCTCGACAAGACTTTGTAGGAATCCCCATTTTCTTTATAGTCGATAGTAATTGTTTTTGGAACGTTTCCGCCCGTTGCAACGCCCGTTTGTTGACATAATTTTGCGAACACCATCGTTGAGCCCCTTCATTCGCTGCATATCCACAAAAAACGTTCAAGTACGTCAACAGGTCGCCTTCTCGGGCTTCAAATCTTCTTCGCACCATTCGAGCTCTAATAGCTTCGGCTCCCCGAGGGTACACAAAGATATTCTGGATCTGTAGCATGGCCACAATCGCTGCAATCTCTTGCGAGCACTCAAACTCCCCTAAAAAATTGCCCAAAATAGACAGAACTCGTTAGAGAGCCTTTTTATTTTGTATATTTGTAGAATAACTAACCTGATATGCAGAGTAAACGAGCGAGCAATGGATCAAGAGGCAATTCTGCCATTCTTTCACCCAAGGGATGAGTCAAATGACCGGATTTGTCCATTGCTTCCAAGGCGTACAATAGCTGTAAACACGTAGCTAAGGTTCTCGCTGGCGGAGGCGAAGGAAAGTCGAATCGCAGGACATTATCAATGCCTAACGCTTTCAATTGCAGAATAGCTGGACTTAAGTTCGTTCGCTGCATTTCCGGAGGTGTGTATTCAGGTAACGTATGGAAAGCTTCTTCCGTATAACACCTACAACAGACCCATATCCTTTATCCTTTTGTGTGTAAATTTACAAGTTTATACCTATAGACTTTTCCTGGTCGCATCCGACCTGCTCGTCCTGCTCTTTGGACGCAAGACGCTTGGGAAATGGGTACGACCACTAGCGCGTCTGTTTGCGTGTCTGGATTGTACCATCTCAGCTTAACGAAGCCGCAATCGACCACTTAAAGAGGTAAATATAGTAAAACTTACGGATTTTTGACAATTTCAATACCATAAACGATGCCTGGGATGGTTACAGAAGCTTCCGCAACGTTCGTAGCCACCACAATCTTCCGACAACCTTGAGGCGGTCTCTGGAATGCCTTAATCTGGTCCCGGAAAGGCAAAGATCCATACATTGGTATTATATACAGCACTTCTGTTCATGTTTAAAAGCGTTTAATGTTAAAATATAATGAGTGGAATTGCAATAAAATTGCCTTTGTCGTTAACACGGTTTTGCGCATGCTCTGTAAGGAGGTTGACAGCACGGTCCACTTCTTCTTGTCCAGTCAGGAATACCAGGACGTCCCCTTTATCTTCCTTGTCGTGGATCTTCAGCACGGTATCCACGCAAGCAGTGACATAATCGGGCACAGGCTCTACAGAAATATCAAATAAAAACGTATTTTTCTTTCTTTTTTGCCCTTTACACGAAGTTTTTCATTTACCTTTGAGGTACAGAACTTCTACAGGGAAATGCCGGCCTTCAACAGTTAGGATAATTGACTTTCCATAAGGTTTGCGGTCGTCGCGCTGTGCTTTGGGGATCCTTGTAGTGAGATCGAAGTAATCTTTAAGTTCTTCGGCGTCCATTGTAGCTGAAGATATGACTAAACGCAAGTCTTTTCGTTTCCGGAGGATTTTCTTGAGCAAGCCCAGTAGAATGTCAGTGAAAAGCGACCGTTCGTGAACTTCGTCAACCATAATTACACAGTAATTCCTTAATAAGGGATCACTCATCATTTCTCGAATCAGAATGCCTTCCGTAAGAAACTGCATAGAAAACAGAATTATAATAAAGATATCTTTAGAAAGATATTAGATGCCTGCCTTAATCTTTGTGGTGCCTGGAGTAACACAGTCGTCGAAACGAATGCTATAACCCACGACATCGCCCAAATCACAGCCTCTTTCTTCAGCAACGCGAGTGGCTAAGGAGGTAGCGGCGATTCTTCGAGGCTGAGTAACTCCAATCATGAGACCTTCTTGTGGCGATCCCCATCCAGCTTCAAGCAAGTACTAAATACGTTATTAGATGATAAGAGTTATGTGTTTTGATTGGGAAACGTTTAATTATGATGTACTTGGGCAATCTGAGTGCTTTTGCCACAACCAGTCTCTCCTACGACGACGACAGTCTGATAGTTTTCAACGAGGTTGAGAATATGATTTCGGTAACGAAACACGGGCAATCTTTGTCTCTGCTTTTCAATGGATTGAGAACGCATAGAGTTGTAGACAAACGCAGTCGAAACCTCCGTAGCGTACGTATCAAGCCTGTCTTGTTTCCAATCCAAAGCCTCTTCAGCATCCGCTACGTGAATAAATCCAATCCAGTCCATTATTATTATATTTTCGAATTTGGCCATTCCATTTGTATTTTTTAAATTATAACTATATATTGTTGACAAAATTCTATTTAATTTAGAATTTACCTGGTTTTAGAAATTGTCGAGAAGCCATTGCTGTAATCAAAGCCTAATATATGAATAGTATTTTTGTTATGCAATATAAATAAGATGAACCGGCATGCTCCCCGCGTCTCAAAACAAATTCGTAAACGTACACAGGCGCTAAGCGTAGTACTCCTGTAGCTTGCGGTGATAAGCACTGGCTCGAGGGCGTGTCTTGCTTCGCATTGGCTAGTTCCTGTAATCTTTTTGAAATGCTTGCTACACTCCCGCCATCTATTAACTGCCAGACTACGCTAAAATTGGACCCGGCACTTTAGTGGAACGTCACTGATAGGCCAGACACGTGATATTTTAACCCCAGGTGTCGTGTCGTGTCGGGTTCGAAAGGCAAAAAACGTCAAACGAGGAAAACAGTGTATTATTGAAAGGTAAAAACTGGCTAAATAAACGGATTTACGGGTTTTAATCTCTTTAAATCTTGCAGACTCTCAAAAATAAAAAGCAACCATTGATAGTGCCGCTGCGGCTTTGATACTATAGTGTATAGAGCCTTACCAAGTTCATTTCGAAGATGTTTTGCTAGAAATGCCCACCTACACTACGGTTAGAGAAATGTTTATGATCAAAGCGCTGGAAAAGATTCTCTCTGAAAAAGAGGTCAAGAAATCCCAATTCCTTCAATTGCGCAAAGCATGCGAGACCTCCTTGGGTATAACTTAAGCTTATATATCTACTTTCATAACATAGGAAGAGTTTAAAATACATATATAATGTCTTTCCTTTGACTTATTCCAGAGGAGATCAAAGTTGAATTGAAGGATGCCGGTGTGGAGAATACTGGCAGTTCGCCCGCACCTTTACCTTTACCTAGAAACGATTCAGGAAATGTTGTGTCAGCCGAAAAGCATTTCCTGCCCTTTGAACTAGCCTGCCAAAGTCGTTCGTCTCGGATCGTAACCACCTCCTTAGATTGCTTACAGGTAAGAAAAAACCATAGGCAACTCTACTTTTCTCTTTCCCGTCATACATTGTAGTCTTAAAATGTCTAAAATGTGCATTTGACCCCTAGAAACTAATCGCGTATGGCCACCTGAGCGGATCAGTGGTGGATTCCACTCAACCTAATCGCAGATTAATCGATCGAGTGGTCGAAACCATTTGCAGTTGCTTTACGGGCCCCCAGACTGATGAAGGGGTCCAGCTGCAAATCATTAAGGTATGTGGTTCACTGACATATATTGCCTATCTTATCTCGGATTTCCATGGAAACGCTAATGTTTTGTTTGTTTTTACAGGCATTGTTGACAGTTGTAACATCCCAGCATGTGGAAGTCCATGAAGGCACGTTGCTCTTGGCTGTGCGGACATGCTACAACATCTTCCTGGCCAGCAAAAACCTGATCAATCAAACCACTGCCAAAGCCACGCTCACTCAAATGCTCAGCGTCATCTTCCTTCGCATGGAAAACCAAGCGTTGGAAGATGCGGCTCACCTAGCCGATTCCCACATGTAATTTCTTGCAATTTCTTATAAAAAGAGCCATTCTTTTCAATCTCTTTTCTCTTCTTTTTCTTTTAGCGGCAAGGAAAGAAGCGTAAGCAAAGTTTCCCTTGAAGAGTGTCGGCCTGTAACCACGCCCACTAATGAAAGCGACCCTCAGCATTCCGAAGAAACCCTTAGTGAAGGTCCTGTGATCGTAGAATCCATTTTACATAGTTTAGTCGACTCCGTGGTGGAGAAAAACGACGATTTCAGTCATGAGCCGCTCCCGGCAGTCACCAACGGAGTTATAATCGTCGAAGAAGGACATGATCATCTTTCTAAACCGAGTCGACCAGCTTCGATATATAGAGTACCTTCTCAAGTAGGTTTCCCAACCCCTCCAGTGTCGAATTCTAAGCGTTTTTGTAGGAAAGTATGGACACTAACTTATCTATTGCTACAATGGGAGAAGATTTCACTCCAGCATCCGCCTGCTTCACCCATATTCTGCAAAAAGATGCCTTCTTAGTCTTTAGAGCCTTGTGCAAACTTTCCATGAAGCCTTTGCCTGAGGGCATTCCCGATCCCAAGTACAAAAACTTGCAAATTTCTTTCTAAAACCTGTCATTTCTATGGAATTCTTACGAATTTCTCTGGAAAAACTAACAAGTTGTCTTAACTAATCATTTTCTTGTTGTTTTAAGCAGGTCGCATGAGCTACGCTCCAAATTGTTGTCTTTGCAACTGTTACTGGGCGTGGTCCAGAGTGCTGGACCGATTTTTCGTTCCCATCCGATGTTAGTCACCGCCATTCGGCAGTATCTCTGCGTGGCGTTAAGTCGCAATGGCACTTCGCCTGTGCCCGAAGTCTTTGAGCTGTCATTGGCCTTGTTCCTAGCGTTACTGGCCAACTTCAAGACGCATCTTAAAGCTCAGATCGAAGTCTTCTTCCGAGAAATTTTCCTCAATTTCTTGGAAAATCCCACTTCGGCATTCGAACACAAATGGATGGCTATCCAAGCCTTGACGCGTATCTGCGCCGACGCCCAAAGCGTCGTTGACATCTATGTCAACTATGACTGCGACATGAATGCCGCCAATATCTTCGAACGGTACATAACTTACAAAAATTCTTTAAAAAAATACTAATTTCGTAATTTTTCCTGAAGGTTGGTTAACGTGCTTTCCAAGCTTGGACAAGGAAGACATGTGGTAGAATTGGGAGCTACTGCGTTGCAAGAAAAAGCACTCCGTTTAAAGGGATTAGAGTGTTTAGTCTCCATTCTCAAATGCATGGTCGAATGGAGCAAAGACATGTACGTGAATCCCAACGCCCAATCCAATCTAGGTGAACTCTATTTTTTTAATAATACTATAAAAGCGGGAATTTTAACTGTTATTTTCCTTGTAGGACCTGAGAGGAGTAAAGAAAGAGGGGAGGACAGTGATTCTGGTAAAGGGACGATGGTATCCTATGGCAGTAGTAACAGCTTGAATTCTACTGCATCTGCGCAAAACGCAACTGCTGCTGCAGCAGCATCCAATAGAGCGTATGACAATCCTGAGCAATACGAAGTCCTGAAGCAACAAAAGGAGATCTGGGAACAAGGAATTGACATGTAAGGGAAACCCACACCGAAATGATCAAATCCCTTAATCGTTAGCTAATGAACTTTGACTTTTTCTCACAGGTTTAACCGGAAACCTCGCAAAGGCTTAACTTTCTTGCAAGAACAGGGGTTACTAGGTACTTCTGCGTCAGATATTGCGCACTTTTTGCTGACGGAAGATCGCCTGGATAAGACAGTCGTTGGGGATTTCTTAGGGGACCCCGATAAGTTCAGTAAAGAGGTGAAAAATGAGCTAAAAACTTTAGGTAAAGTCTTTCATACGTTTTCATTTGGGATTCAAAGGTCATGTATGCGTTTGTGGATCAACTGGACTTTGGCGGAAGAGATTTTGTGTCCGCTTTAAGACTATTTTTGGAAGGTTTCCGTTTGCCAGGCGAAGCGCAGAAGATTGACCGGTTGATGGAGAAATTTGCGTCGCGCTATTGCGAATGCAACACAGAGTAAATCTTTTAAACGTTCAATAAGTTGTTAATTAATAATTTATCTGGTTATTTTTTAAAGGTTGAGAATATTTGCGAGCGCAGATACAGCGTACGTGCTGGCCTATTCCATTATCATGCTAACGACGGATTTGCACAGTCCGCAAGTGAAAAACAAAATGACCAAAGAACAGTACATCAAGATGAACAGAGGCATCAACGATTCCAAGGATTTGCCCGAAGAATATTTATCCCAGATTTATGACGAAATCTCCGGCAATGAAATCAAGATGAAAGCAATGGCTACTACCAAACCTGGAAAGCAAAGTAAATTCCTTTTTCTTCTCATAATGAGTTTAAAATAATTTAAAAAAAACAGGTTTAAAAATTTTGGAATTTTTCGAAAATGTAAAAGAAAAAACAATCGAAATTGTTTTTAGAAATTTGTCAAAATTTTCTCGAAAATTTCTCAAAATCTTTCAAAAATTTATCAAAATCTTTCAAAAATTTATCAAAATCTTTCAAATTTTTTTTTTTTATCTGGAACTCTTATTTACGTGAAACTTAAAGATCAGTATACCGATAAATTGATTCAATTAGTAATTAGTATGTTAACTTAATTAAAATGACTTACTTTTTCTTTTTAGCTGTTGTGGGGAGTGAAAGAAAGCGAAGATTACTTTGGAATCTTGAAATGGAAACTTTGTCATCCACTGCCAGACAATTGATGGAGTCTGTGTCTCATGTACAGGCACCTTTTACTTCTGCAAAGCATTTGGATCATGTCCGTCCCATGTTTAAGGTAATTCTTCGAGTTTTTCGTATAAAAAACACAGATATACTGAATATTTACATGAAATACTTTTCAATTTCGGATTTCGTACCAATTTTGGGTTATTTTAGATGGCGTGGACTCCGTTTTTGGCTGCCTTTAGTGTGGGCTTGCAGGAAGATATAAACGACAACGAAGGCGTTTCCACGATGTGTTTGGATGGGATTCGTTGCGCTGTTCGTATCGCCTGCATATTCCACATGTCATTAGAGCGTGACGCCTTTGTGCAAGCCTTAGCACGGTTTTCGCTGCTCACCGCCAACACTTCCATCACGGATTTGAAAGCCAAGAACGTGGACACTCTCAAAACGCTCATCACGGTAGCCCATACCGATGGCAACTACCTCGGTCATGCGTGGTTGGACGTCCTGCGGTGTATTTCCCAGTTAGAACTGGCTCAGCTCATTGGAACGGCTGTAAGACCGCAGTTGATGGCATCTGGAGGCAGTACTGGAGGTACTGGAGGAGGAGGAGGAGCTAGTGGGACCGGAGCAGGCTTCGCTTCAGTCTTTGGACAAGGATTGGGACAAGGATTAGGTGCTTTGGGCTCTTTAGGAGCGCTAAGTGCCCTAGGAAACACGTCTGGACCTTCTTCTGGGCTGTATTGGGCAGATTTGGCCGGAATGAACCCTCATTCCTTAGATCGTAAGCTGAAGTGCTCATTATTTCGATAATTTTACGTTATTATGGTTTAATTTGTGCAAATTTGATGTTGAGTTTGCATTAATTGTGGTATCTTAACTTGTTAATTTCTCTTGATTTCGTTCTAGCGAGTTTGAAAGAGTCAATTGGGGAGACTTCGTCCCAAAGCGTGGTGGTTGCTGTGGATCGCATCTTTACTGGCTCAACTCGACTTGACGGAGACGCGATTGTAGATTTCATTAGAGCCTTATGTCAAGTACAAACTATCAAAATTGGGTTAAAAGTATAATAATTGGAATTTTATTACGTATTCCCAGGTGTCGTTGGACGAATTGTCCCAAATGGCCCAACCGCGCATGTTTTCCTTGCAGAAACTCGTCGAGATTTCCTATTACAACATGGGTCGCATCCGTTTGCAGTGGTCGAGGATATGGCAAGTCTTGGGCGACCATTTCAATCGCGTGGGATGTTGGCCGAATGAAGATGTGGCCTTTTTCGCGGTGGATTCGTTGCGTCAGTTGGCTATGAAGTTCATCGAGAAGGGAGAATTCAGCAATTTTCGGTTCCAAAAGGACTTTTTGCGACCCTTTGAGTACATTATGAAGCGGAATAGGTAAGATTGTAACTCCTTTTCTTGATAATGTTGTTCACCGAAGCTAAACGAACGATTTTTGTGTTTTTTGGACATCATAGGTCCCCAGCCATTCGTGATATGGTAGTAAGATGCGTGGCGCAAATGGTCCACAGCCAATCCCTCAATATCAAGTCGGGTTGGAAGAATATTTTCAGTGTCTTTCACTTGGCAGCTGCTGACCATGACGAGGCCATAGTCGAATTAGCTTTCCAGACTACTGGGAAGATCATTAGTGAGTATTGCGTCCACAAATGTTTATAATTGGGATTTAATGAATTTTTGCTTTCGTTTTCGTTTTTCTAGCTCAATTGTACGAGACACAGTTTCCTGTAATGATCGATTCGTTCCAAGATTCCATCAAGTCCTTATCCGAGTTTGCTTGCAACGCAGCCTTCCCAGATACTTCCATGGAAGCCATTCGTTTAATCCGCGCATGTGCCAAGCACGTTGACGACAAACCACACGTACATTTTCCCATACAAACCGAATAAGTTCTTATAAATACTCCTTATAACAACTGATATTAGAACTTTACTATTTATTCCAATTTTAAAAATAGTTGTTTTTGGAGCATAACGTGGAGGATGTAACAGTCGCCGCGGAAGATCGCGTTTGGGTACGAGGGTGGTTTCCGATTCTCTTTGAACTTTCCTGCATTATTGGAAGATGCAAGCTGGACGTACGGACGCGTGGTTTAACTGTCCTTTTTGAAATCGCCAAAATGTACGGCGCGCATTTCAAGCCGCGTTGGTGGAAAGACCTCTTCCAAATCCTATTCCGAATTTTTGATAACATGAAGTTGCCTGAGCAGCAAACTGAAGTAAGTTTGAAACGCTGCTGGGATTTTATTATTATCTATGTTTGCCTCTGTGTGTATATAAGTTCTGGCTTTCTGTGTACTTTATGTTCCGTTCTGTTGTGTTTTTGTATGGGTGGTGTTGGTCTTGAGTGGTTCTGGGGGTGGCGGTGAAGCGATGAGCGGGATAGTCAAGCAAAGTGATAGTTTCGTTACGGTAATACTTTAGTTTGTCCTTTGTCCTTTAGTTTGCTCTCGTTTCGCGTTTCTAGCATGATATATGCAAGTATTTGTAGACTTTTCTTCAGTTTACGTTTCTTTTTGTCTTTTTCTGTTTTCTTTAACGTGTTTTTTGTTTGCATGGGCTACTAATTTGTGATTTTTAAGGCAATTTTAGTACATGTGAAAATTTGCCGAAAGTTTCAAACTTTTTAAAATTTCAACATTTTTCGAAATTTCAAATTTTTTTTTCGAATTTTCAATTTTTTTTTCGAAATTTTCAAACTAAAAAAAAACATTTTTTTTTATTTTGAAATTTGTATTTTTTTTTCGAAATTCTCAAATTTTTTCGATTTTATCGAAATTTTCAATTTTTTTCGAATTTTCAATTTTTTTTCGAAATTTTCAAATTAAAAAAAATCATTTTTTTTTTATTTTGAAATTTTTAATATTTTTTTCGAAATTCTCACATTTTTTCGAAATTTTCAAAATTTGACTGTCATCTTAGAAAGCAGAGTGGATGACGACTACCTGTAACCACGCTCTTTATGCAATGGTGGATGTAGTTACGCAATACTTTGAAGTACTGGGACCTTTGCTATTGGATGACATCTACACGCAATTGGTTTGGTGTGTCCAGCAAGGTAACTTCGTACTTAAGTCATTTTTTAAAAAAACTTTAAACTGTTTAGATTATGCAATTTGAAAAGAAATTGTTTCTAAGAGATTCTTGTGTTCGTTCTAGATAACGAGCAACTGGCCAGATCTGGGACGAATTGTTTGGAGAACTTGGTGATATCTAACGGTCCGAATTTCGATACGCAACGTTGGGATCAAACCTGCGCTTGTTTGCAAGCCATGTTTCATGCCACGCTACCCAAAGTCCTGCTAACTTGGCGACCAGGCCAGTTTGCAACCCAAACCAGAGATTCGGAACACAATGGAGCAACGGAACACAACGGAGGAGAAGCTTTGCACACTGCTGCGAGCATAAGGAGGGGCTCTGTCGTCGGCAGTGATCAGCGTTTGTTCGCGTCACTCTTAATCAAGTGCCTGGTACAGTTGGAACTCATCCATACGGTTGATAACATCATCTTCTTCCCTGCTACTTCGAGGAAAGAAGATGCGGAAACTTTGGCGTTAGCTCAGGTCCGTTTCATTCCCATTCTAATCCTTAAAAAGGGCCAAATTCCATTCAATTCACTTTCGAATTCATTAAGTAATGCTTAATTTTGATTCTAATTGAAGGCGGATAGCGTAGCGTGGGATTTAAGTGGCAGTGGAGGCCAACGCGAAGAGCAAGGGATGTATCCTTTGCTGTCCACCGAACATTTGCTCTGCCTCTTGGATCTGCTCATGCAATCCCACCATTTTGCGCGAGAATTCAACGCCAATCAAGATCAACGCAATTTACTTTGGAAAGCTGGTACGTTGCTGGCTTTAAATACTTTATTGTTGTCGTTTTTAACTGTATTTATCTTGTTAATACGTGTTATTTTGTGTTTTGTGCAGGGTTTAGAGGTAACGTGAAGCCTAATTTGCTCAAGCAAGAAACGCAAAGCTTGGCTTGCGCATTACGCGTGCTTTTCCGGATATATGGTGATGAAGCTCGTCGAGATGCCTGGCCTGAAGTTCAGGCTCGTTTGACCGACTTAGGTCGACAAGCAATGGAGTACTTTTTAACCTTGGAAGCTGAAGCGCACCGCGAAGCTTGGACTCCGTTGCTTCTCTTATTCCTGACACGCGTATTGCGCATGGCTGAAGATCGAGTGAGTTTTTAACTAAGATTTAGATAAAAAAAACTTCTGCTGACACGTTTTTTGTATATAGTTTCGAACCCATGTGGCGAATTGGTATCCCTATTTGTGCGAAGTCATGTGTTTTGACTTGAAACCCGAACTGCGATCCGTTTTGCGACGCACGTTTCTGCGCATAGGTCCCACCTTTGGCATTACTACAGCCAATCCTCAACCCAGTCCACAGTAGAGTTTGGAGATCATTTATTCTTTATTCACGAAGATAATGTTCTCTTGGAAGAACAATGCGCCAGGTCTGATGAACGTTAAGGGAGGCGGGGTTTAACTGGGGGCAAGAGGTTTGCGTTTGCTTTTAATGTGAACGGAGTCCGTCCCGTATGGGGCATAGCATTCAACACGGGAAATTTTGCAATCGATTTTTTTCAGAAAGGTCAAAAGAAGTGGCTGGTGTTGTTGTTTTTTGTAAGCTATAAGAATAACACTTTTAGCAAACTAGAAGACAAAATTGGAAAAGTTAAAGCGTTGAAAAGGTATGGAAGTTGAAACAAGTTGATTCTGTTTCGTTTCGTGTTTTTTTCCTATATTCATTTGTATTGTAGCTCACGGTGTGCGAATTGCGTGGGGATAAAAGATCATGCAACGTGAGGTTTTATTTATAGCAAATAAAATGTATTATTTACGAGAGCCCGGTGTGTTTTTCATTATAACGGTTTTTGGTCAGATTAAAAATTTGAAACGCGCTTGATTCGATGTGTAGTGTAGGAAGTCGCCACTAGGTGTCTCTCAATGCAAAGACGCTTACATGTTTTCCTTTTAAGACTCGTTTTGGTGTGCTAATGGTGGAGCTTGAGAAAATTCCATCAAGTTGAGGGAGTTTGAAAGTGTTGTATTGGAAATAAACCAATAGGAATGGCAACCCACGCCGTACTTCAAGCCAAGCCGGCTTCGAACCCTACACCGCCTTTCTACACGTTAAAGAACCTGAATCACTTGAAAAACTTTGACCAAGTCTTTACTTGCTACGTCAACGAGGATTTCGCCGACGTTACCTTATCTACACATGGCCAGCGCGTCAAGTTCCATCGCTGCGTTTTAGCGGCTCTTAGCCCCTTCTTCAAATCGCTTTTGCGCCAAGTTTGCGACTGCGAGGATCTGGTCATCTATATGGATGAAGTCGCCGACTACGAACAGTTGCTCTGGCTGCAAGACTTTTGCTACGGTGGCGAAGTGGACTTGCCCAAGCACAAGTTCAAGATCTTCGAGCAAACCTTAGAGAAGTTCAAGATTCTTTGCCCTAATTCAAGCTTATCCTTCTACAGGGCTAGGAAACCCCATTCTTTTAAGAATGACCGTCTAATCCTCTCCGAAACCATCACGATTCAAGACAACGACAAGCATGTCGAGCCAATGGACGTCGCAGGACCTGGTTCAGCGGAGGATCAAGAGGCTGAAGTAGTCGCTGTAAGGCCGAAAAGAGCACGTATGATACCGATGCCGATCCCGGCAGCCGAAGATACTATGAATATCCTGTCTGATATGGTTCATATGTCGAAAACCCAACAGAGTCTGACGCCTAACGCGCCCAAGTGCGACATTTGTGGACACACGTTCCGTAACGCGGGAGCTTTGAATTTCCACAAGAGCGTTTTGCACCAAAACCACGTGGCCTCCAAGAACCCTGACGAGAGCATGGTTAACGATGGCACGCTTCGCTTTGGAAGCAAACCCAAGAACTATGTCCCGTACTTTGACGATTGTCAGTCGACAACTTTTCAGTACGTCCGCCGAGAGAATAAAGACGCCGAATTGGAAGAGTTTACGATGTCTCGATGCCCTATTTGCCGCTTTCAAGTGCTGCATAAGGACTGGAACGCGCACATGAATGCGCTCCATAAAGGGTATGAAAGGCCACTCCCCTCGGGTAGCCGGAATCGCATCAAGCTGAAGATTCGGACGGATAAACAGCATGAGAAAGTCGTGGGAGGGAAGTGGGTCCGTTGGCTGCGTATTTGCTCCATTTGCTGCAATCGCATCTTGGAAGAAGATTTCCCGGAACATTTTGAGCGACACAAGAACCATGATGATGACAACGAAGAGTTTGTGAGGCGAACCCTGATTTGCCCCATTTGCCAGACGTATATCCCTTCGCAAACTGAGTTGTCGGTTCATGTCCGAGATGTTCATAAAACCAGGCTGGTCAACAGCTACATTAAGGATATTAAGTGTCCCATGTGCGATGCCGTGTTTCCGAGCGATAAGAAAAAATTGAAACATTTGGAAACTGTGCATCCCAATACGCAGACCCAAGATACGCCCACAAGGGCGATAGAATGATGGAAAACGGGTTGTGGAAGATTGAAGTTTTTCCGATTGTTTTAATCTCTTAATATCAGCTTTTCTTTGTTTCTGTGTTCATATACTAGGGTATGTAACCATTATATTGGCTTAAATATACTGAAAAGTAGTATCGTTTCTGGAAAACTTTGCTTTCGTATTTCGATTGTGAAAGTATTGGAATTAGTTGAAAATACTCCCATTTTTTGAATAATTCAAGCAATTAATTCATTTTTGTATCAAAAAAAGAAGAAAAGAAAAGAAGTGGAGTCCATAACGCAAAAAAACTCGACTTCGGTCACGCGTTTCTCCGGCTGACGCCTCGAAGTTGATCAACAAAGAAAAATAAGGGACCGGTTTTAGCGCGTGGCATTTGACCGGACTTATAGCTGCTACTTCCGTATGCCGATGTGCCTAATGCCCTTTTTCGTGGTCAAAGTCAAGCCGGAGTAAACGCGACAAATCCGGCCTAACCTGAGTCCGTTTCCCGTGTTCCCTTTTCTGGGGTCCTTTGCGAGGATACCTTGGATTGGGAGCGGGGACTTCCACAATCGGTTGTAGGCCAACTGGTTTTGGAATTAAAAACTTGGCCACAATTTTTGTCAATTTTTTTAACGATTGTTAACAATTCTTTAACAATTTTTAACAATTCTTTGGTCTCCTTCTACTTTCATGGCGAGGGATCTTAGAAATGCGAACAGAGTTAAAGGCGAAACGCGAACACGGAATTATAAAAAAACATCCTAGATGCTTTCAAGTGCGAATGCTGACGTACACACTCAAAAACTCCCCGCGTTAAAAAGGTACTTTTTCTATTTGGCAAAAGAAACAAAACCTGTCGAACAGGTGAAGTGAATCCACAATCTTTGAACAATCCCTAATTGTGTAAAAAAGAAAACCAGTTTTTAGTGATTCCCTACTTTCCATCGAAGGAATTCCGTAGATGGTACTACCAAGTACTATTGGTACTATTGAGACTTTTGGTACTACCGAGTCTCAATAATACACAATCCTTTATAACTAACATGGCAACTACCGAGCTTTGTCATTCAAGCGCGTAAACTATCACACCATACGTGTACTGTAAGACTCGTAACCCAAAAGTCGGCCCAAAAAATCCCCCGAAGTCACAGATTTTTCGCGACAAAGCTCTCCTATACCTTCGCCTTAAAATGCGGCAAGTGAAACCCGCGATCCTGATTTGCTGTGTTATCAGTGCCGTGTATTGGCCGGAGGTGAACGGCCCAGAACCGTCCAGATCGGAGTAAATATGAGAATTTCATACAGAACCAAAAAATCCTACACCAAGAAGGAAAATGTGAACCTAAGATTCGCCTTTCCCAAATCTGTAAGTCCACAATTAACAATAAGCGGAGTTTTTTCCAAGAAGGTTCTTAAAAAGAAACCGTAAAGCGAAACTAAAAAGAAAAATACGTTACAACGAAATTTGCCTGCTTTTAATCAGCCTATCCTTTGGCTCGATGTCAATTTTCCTCACAATTCCACAGAAAGAAAAACGAGTTTTTGAGCGCATTAGAAGCTTATCTTTCTACGCTGATTCAATATTTCGACCATTCTTATTCTATGATTTTAAAATAAATTAGTTATTGTAGTTAAATCCAGCATCCTTAGGGGAATATATACACGTAGACTAAGAAAATTTCCATTGGTTTGTTTGTGCCATTGGAACTAAAATCTGTGGCATAAATTGTTTTCAAATACGACAAGGGGTATTCGAGAAATCTTGTTCCGAAAAATTGACAGCTAAACAAAACAATAACAAACATCAGTGCCACCTAGGATTGCTTCGCATCAATAAGCTAAGGTATAAGAGATGCCTTAAGACTTAATTGAACTTTTGCGTGCTATTTTTCTTTGCAGCAGAACATCGGGATGCACAGTCAGGCGTTGCTTACTCTCCCCCTGCTGCAGTGCTTCACATCTGCCATTCTTCAGGTGGTTAGTGCTCGTCATCGCGGCGAACCGGACACAATGGAGCAGGTCGAGATCGTATTTTCAGCCATACGAACTGGACAGCACAAACCGGACTACCAAAGTTCTCCTTCATCAATCATACGCAATGTGCTTGTAGGTGATAAAAAGTGTTATATTTTGTAACACGTTCTCCGAGTGAAACGTACCAATTTCAGTGAGTAACGTGACAATTGCCAGGCAAAATTTACATACAAAACTATGCACAGTTGAATAATAACGCCATAAGATGGCGACGCTTTGCTGACCTTCCCTAAGCAAAGACTGATTTGTAAGATCGTTTGAGATTTGAAAACTTCAGATGAACTTGGCTTCGAATTACCTTCATGATTCATTTGATTTGTTATGACGCTTTTGCCGTCTGTCTAAACGCCATTTGGGCTGACGGCAAAATCAAGTGGTGGCTGACGGCCCCGCCCCACTGGTACCGGTGCTACAAGAGCGCCAGCACTAAAGCGACGGAGGTACCGTTAGGTAGCACTGGGAAAAGTGTTCGAAAGTAAATAAAAAAAAAAGTTGATGTCTAATGTGGATAGTTAAGTACGTTCTATTGAAACACACAAGGTGGTGAGGTTTTTATGCTTCATGTGGTTACCATGGCTAAAAGAAACGTTATAAGTGCATTGAATAGCGCGAGCATAACCAGCGAAATCATTGTTGGCAGAAACTTTAAGACCCAGCAATACAAAGAGCATTTTTCGAAGACGTTATTAGCAGCTTTTAATGCAAAAGAAGATGCAGATGTGAGCATTGTTGCAGAGACTAAAGTTGTTCGCTTCCATCAATGCGTTCTAGCGGCCAGCAGCCCACTATTTAAAAAACTATTACTCCACAATGTTGGGTGTCCATGCCAGCCAGTTACAATACATACAGCAGGCTATAGGTACTTAAAAACATAATAAATAAATACTTCTTAAGAGAAATACTTTGCGGCTAAGAGCTTATAGTGTTGATCCTTTTAGTTACAAGGATATTCAACGTCTGAATCATCTCCTCTACCTTGGGAATGTCAATTTACCAGAGATGGAAGTATCGGATTTTCTTGCGACAGCCAAGCAACTTGAGATTGACGTGACGCTACTTTATTTCAATGATCCAATAACGCCACCCACGCAAACTCCAACGATGAAGGCAAAAGAGTCCTCGAAGCCAACAGATTCTCAAGCAAATGTCCGTATTAACGATACGCAATCCAAATCTTCATCAATTCCGAACAGTAATGCGAAAATAGTTAAGAAAATTAACTATTTACCCATAGAGAAGGCGAAGCCGAGCTTAACAGGCGCTTTTGTGGAGATATTCAAGTGCGTCCCTTGCAACTCTCATTTCCCAACTCGAAATGACTACCAATCTCACGTCGAAAGTTCGCATAGCAAACCGCAAAGTACTAAAAGTGACCCTATTTTGGAGACAGACTCGAAATCCGAGGGCGTAACCCGTGTTAGTGTGAAGATGGAGTTAGAAGCAAACGATTCTAACAACACAGACTCAGTGCCAGAAAAAAAGAAACGGAAATTGGAAAGAATTTGCTCCATTTGTAAGCAAAAGATGTTCCTGAAGGATTGGGAAAGCCATAGAGAGGAGCATTTTCGTAGAGGCGAGAATACAGACAGTTTATCTCAAGACGAATATGAGTGCTCCAACTGTCAAAAGATTTTCACGGTAACTTGGGGCAAGTACGTGAAAAAGAGCCAGTTTCCCAAGAATCGAAACTGTCATCTATGTGGCGAAGAGTTTTCAAGCGTTAGTAACGCTTCGCGCCATATACGACGCACCCATAAAAGCCGACCACAATCTCTGTGTAGTAATTGCGACGTTTTTCACCCCCGCAAACTGCAATAAGAGAGGTTTCCACTTCTTTGAACCAGAAAGAAAACAGAAAATCCGATCCCAGCTTTGATCAGCGGAATCCTCTGTAAAGAAATCTCGTTTATCTGGTTGCAAGCGAGAGAAACGAAGAAGAATTATACGTTACTGAAACCACAATTACCTTATTGAACGTTGCGCTGCGAAGAAATATGATTACAATGTTGTTTTTTACCAAATGTAGCACTCGTAGAGAAATAATGATTTGTTGAACAAAAGCAACGTAGTAACACTTATAGGCTGATAAGATGGCAACTGCAGACGGAATTAACGAACGCTTTTCCCGCCTTTTGGAAGCTTCAGTGGTTTTCCGATATAAACGCCACTGCCGATGCCCGGCGTTTTCAAACCTCGTTTGTCAGGCGAAGTGTGGAATATTTTACACATCATTACACAGGCTAGAAACTAATTATTAATAATGTATAGTATTTATTGATAATCCTTAATCTAATTTAGTGGTAATTGGTAGGATTAAAATAATTCCAAGTGATCGCTTTTTGTCTGGGAAAGGAGGAAGGAAACTTGTCCGCCCGACTAGTTTTATGCCAAAGAAAGAAGACTGTTTAAAAACGAGTCGTCAAGACAACCTTGTGAAGGTTTGTAATGTGTATCTACTGCCGGAGAGTTGCTTCGTGGTTACGACAGCAAAGCGGGGTCAGACAGAGCTATAAGAATGGAATAAGCCTTATTCGCGGAAACGAGCCAGTGCGTGAACTTGAGGCTGCCGCAGTTACGTTTTGTTGACAATTATTAACTCAATACACATTCATACGGAGTTTTAAGGGTTTTTTTGGTACAAAGTTGTTCCAATCATATCACTGTTATAAAATACCGTGTCTTATGTCCAATGTTAGCACTTATTTTAACCCTGTCACCTTCCTAATTCATCCCAAATATACAAACATAGCATATGTCAGGCTCAATCACTTCTAGTATGTTTGGCTAACTCGACCTGCAAATCACGGGGCAGTTCGAGTTGGTATGCTACTTCAGGGCGTGGTAGTAATCGTCTAGCCGCCTAAATACAAAATTATAAAAGAACCTGTCAATAAGACTTAATTTAAGCTTTTATAAGAATCCCAAAAATTAATAATCACGTGTTAGAGAAAAGTACCTGCAAGGCTCTTTCTCTTAAGGTATACAATGGAATGGTTATGTAGATTGGAATCCGTTGAGGCTGGACTTGGTTCATCCTAATGCGACCATCTTGTAAATCTCTTCTATGGGGCTAAAATAATA
Source organism: Lepidurus arcticus (assembly GCA_003724045.1). Lineage (NCBI taxonomy): Eukaryota > Metazoa > Arthropoda > Branchiopoda > Notostraca > Triopsidae > Lepidurus > Lepidurus arcticus. Next base: position 162,055 of record RJJA01000066.1, on the reverse strand, counting down.
AAAAGAATTTGCTTGTATTCTATTGTTAAAAATCCTTGAATTGAAAGGTTAGTTGAGGGTACCTCGAACCAAGGAAAAGGGTCAAACACTGGTTTAGACTTGACAGTCATTCGCTCATGGGTTAAAGAGTCGAGAAATATCCATGGATGTGAAACGTATGTATTGACATCAAAAGATTCGCCAGGTTCTAATGTCTATAGGAAGAGAAGTGTAAATATAATTAAGAAATTAACTATAGTTAAGCTTAAGAAACTGAAAAAAAGATAAGGAATCTTTACTTTACCTTATACTTCACACGTACGCCATCAAAGTTGATCCACACAACATCTACCTTTCTTTCGGTTGAATTCTGAAAACGTACAAATGACCATAATCTACTTTCTCTTGATCTTAGTTCTTGGCATTCGTTTACTTCTTCGTTTTCTTCCATGACTTGATACGCACTAATGTAACGTTTCACTAATTAAAAATTAGTGAAACATTTCCTACGTTATTTTTATCTCTCCTCCTTATATAACTTTAGCGTTTTCAACTGGGAACACTGAGTGCGCATGGCGTTTGAGTGTGGCACCAGGAACTCAGTTGTTTGCCCTGTGACGTCACGGCACTAACCCAGTTTTTTCAGCCATCTGTTGACGAGAAGTCTACATTCACACACACCTCCCAGCTGCGACTTGCCCAGCTTATTCGACGGTCACATCTGTCGTCTTATTGTGTCTTAGTTAGAGCAGAGCATTAGTTATGTCTTCTCCGGAAGTGGTCCGATCCCCGTGATCTTCTTTTGTTGAATTTATAGAAAGTCTCCACAGTATGGCAAGTTTATTATGGCGTCAATTTACACGTGCCAAATCCTTAGCTCGCCTAAGTATAAGAGCTCATCCCTTGCTTCCTGTTAATGCACGTTGGTGTTCTACCAAAGTTTCTTCCTTGAAGCCGCCTGAAGGTGAAGGTGAAGCTACTCAGAGTGTTGCTAACATTACCAAAGAACCTCTGGCAGCAATTGTGCCCAAGTTATTCTTGTCATTTACGTGCACAGTGTGCGAAACGCGGAGCCAAAAACAGATTTCCAAGGTCGCTTATCAGAAAGGTGTCGTTATCGTTCGTTGCGAGGGCTGCCAAAACCTGCATTTGATCGCCGACAATCTTGGCTGGTACTCCGAGTCCAAAGAAAAGAGGAACATTGAAGGTATTATGGCAGCCAAAGGTGAAATGGTAATGAGGCAAAATCTTGGTGAATTCGTCTATGAAATGGCTCAAAACACTGTCGCTTGCATGGAAAAGGCTCCCGACAAGGACAAATCAGACTGAGTTGTTTTTTCTTCACATTTTTCGCGAACACGAATACGAACTGTCTTAACATGTCGTCTTCCAGCACCGTTATTATGCCCAATCCTCAGAAACCGATTTCCGAGTGCCAAGTAGTAATCATAGGGGCCGGTTTGGCCGGACTGTCCGCAGCTTGCACGCTGTTAGAACATGGAATCAAGGATATAGTAATTTTAGAAGGTAAAGTACTAAAAAAAGACACACAAACATTGAAATTACTTTTATTAACGTACATATGTTTGTCATTTCCAGCTCAGGTTGAAGCCGGAGGCCGCGTACGGACTGTCACCTTCGAAAACAGCTTCCTAGACTTGGGAGCTCAATGGTTACATGGCGAAGAAGATAATAAGCTGCACCAGTTTGCGGAGCAATTCAAGCTTCTGTCGCCTCAACCGTCTTCAGAGGGAGAGGGTAACGTATATCTGACTCCGGAAACGCTCTAAACTACTCTAAGACAATCTCAATAGTTACACGTTTTGGATTTAGGTTTGTTCCTGACTTGTGGCGGACTACCCATCGCTGATCCAATAGTGGCAGAAGTTGATAATGTAGTTACGAATTTATTAGACGATTGTTGCACCTTCCAGTCACCTAGGGCGACAGAAGACAAAGTTATTCCTCCTTCTGTAGGGCATCATCTTCGCCAAGGCTTCCAATTGTACCTCGATAAGGATTCCCGTACCAGGTCGTTTACCTCTGACGAACGGAAATTAAAGCAAGCCTTATTTCAGTGGCATTTGAAGTAATTCAATGATAATTTATACAGACATAATGGGAATTAGTAAGAAATAGAAAGCTTCTTCCAGGTATCAAGCGGTAGACAATGCCTGTCGTAGCTTGGAAGATTTGTGTGCGCAAGCTTGGGGCGAGTACCGGGAATGCGCTGGTACCTACTGCCAAAACGTGCGAGGTGGTTTTTCCAGCATTGTGCATAATTTAACTGCCCATTTGCCGCCAAATGTCTTGCGTTATTCAACGCCGGTCACCAGTGTGGATTGGAGTGGTCCCAAATTGGCATTGCAAACGCCCGAGCGAACCTATTTGGCCGAGCAGGTTATAACAACGTGCTCCGTGGGGTTTCTCCAAAGAGAATCGCTTTTCACACCGACCTTACCTCATTCTTGGAAGCAGGTGAATCTTTTTTGTAATTTTTTTTTTTACTTCCATAGCTCTTAGGAGCGTCTCTTGGGTTATGTATGAAGGTCCTGCTAATTGGCACCTTTATGAAATCAACAATGCTTTCTGTCTCTTTAGGCGTTGGCGTGCCTGGGGTATGGTACGATTAACAAGATTTTTCTGATTTTCGAAAAGCCATGGTGGGAAGGCCAGTTTCCTGGAGTTCAGTTCGTCTGGCTTTTAAACGATGGCCAAAGCAGCCGAGAGGGCAATTGGTACGAAGATATTACAGGTTTCGATCCGGTATGGCAGCATCCGGGCGTCCTTCTGGGCTGGATTGGAGGCCAAGGTGCCGAGCTTATGGAAAAGTTAGACGACGAGATTATAGGCCGCACATGCGTGGAGCAGCTTCGTCAGTTTATGGGCAAACCTGATATCCCATGGCCTACTAAGATTATCTGGTATATATTTAGCCTCCTTTCACCGCCTTTGGTTCTTGTATCATGTTACTTTTCGAACTTCTGCTGTCAATATTTCAATTTGACAGTTTTGTTTATTAAATTTAAAATCAAATAAAAAGTGAAATGAAAATTTATATTAAAACGATTTAAATTGCCCAATTCTAGTACTCGCTGGTCCTCGAATCCGTATGTAAAAGGAGCGTATAGTTACCGTAAAGCACCGTTGGATCGAGTTTTACAGAAGCCCATTTGTCTCTTGGAAGGAGAAAGCCAATTACGCCCAGTTTTGTTCTTTGCTGGCGAAGCTTTCCATGCTACCCAATACGCGACCGCACATGGTGCATTTGCTTCGGGACGCGACCAAGCTTTGGCTTGTATTGACTACAGGAACAGCAGACGTTCCGTGCTATCGTAAACATATCACGTTTTGGAAGAACTGATATAGACGCTTTGGTCCCTTTTTTTTGCTTGGAATTCATAAAAAATTGTATTCAAATTTAAGAAGGATACAGGAAAGAGTTGTAAGGATTTTCTGGAAGATTCCTACCTCCCAATAAAGTTCTTGAGTACACAATGATGACGTTCAAGATAATTAAAATAAATAAACTACAGTTGCCACTTAAGTTTCCTTCCTTGGTCTATTTTGGTTCTGTTTTCGCACATCACCTTTGACTTGAGTTCGCTGGCACTTAGGACTTACAGCGTTGACGTGAACGCGAGGATTTGTTTTTTGAAAGAACAGGAATTCCCAACTTTTTGTTCGACTTGAGAAAACACATGTCCAAGAAATGCGACTTGGGACTAGAGATTTTGACATTGAAGGAGCGATCCTTTGTCTGGATGTGAGTTTTTCATCAATAGAAAATTCGAATAAATATCCAGTAACTTGATATCAATATATCCAATTTAGTCAACGGTTTTGTGTAGGCTAAATTTGGGAAGTTTCTGATAGTCTTTGCTAAAAGCTGTTTGTGAAGACAACTTTTATGGTACAAATGAAGTTGGTGAGAGAAAGACTTTTATTCCCTACAAACACATTGGGTGTGATTGGTGAAGGTGAAGCTTTGGTAGTCGGTTTTCCGATGTCCAAGTCGTTTGGCTGAAAATACGATCTGGACCTGCTCCATTATGTGCGGTTCGCATCGATGACGAGCATTTTCGCAACAACCACCTGTAGAATGGCACACGTGAAGTACTGCAGCGCGGGGAGAGTAATCAACGTCTGGCTCTGCATCTTGATGATCCGCTGTAAAGAAAAATAGCCCACAAAAGTTTAATATAGCCTTAAGGCATTCCGTATATACTGTAGCTTTTTGATGCGAAACAATCATAGATGGCACTGGTGTTTGTTGTTGTTTTGCTTAGCCTTCAAACATTCGGAAAAAGATTTCTCGAAAACTCTTTGTCTAGTGTGAATATTGTGAAAACAATTTAAGCCGTAGATTTTCCTTTTTCTTTTTAGTATAAGTATACGATCAATGAAGTTTTCTTAGTCCACGCATTTCACGGAATCGAAAAATTAATCTCCATACTATTTACTACTATAAGAATGATACAATAACTTAAGGTTGAATACAGTGAATCAACGTAAAAATTTCTGTAGAATTTCCTTTACATTTTGTAATTAGGGAAAGGGGGTGCAATATAATATGCGAGAGAACAAGAGAACCAAATTGTGCTTACGTTTGCAAGTTATTGTTAACCTAACAATGTGATTTTTTAGCCTTAAAAAAAGTAGGAAGAGAAAACCGGTTTTATTGTTTGATGTTTTGGTCACAGGATATTATCCCTTGCATTACTATAGCTCTAAGCGCAAGATATGACAAAGTGCTTTCCGTGAGTGTGATGCCTTTGGTTAACTTTTAGCTTGGACTATCCAAGGACGCGCTATAATCACCATTCCAGAAAGGGCTGCTACTTGTTTATTTGGTTGTTTTCGTTCTTTCTTTCTTTAAATCCTTAGAAACTCCAAGTCCAGAATTGAAAACTACAGAGCGCTGAAAGATCCTTGACGCCATTTTACTTAGTGGTGCAACCGGTATAGCGAGAAGATTAGCACAGGAGTTTCAAACTTGAGTGGTAAAAACCCGAACAGCTTCTAGCGCGCTCAAAACTCGTTTTTGTTTTTGTAGAATTTCAAAGAAAATTGACATCGAGCCAAAGGATACGCTGACTAAAAGCAGACAAATTGCGTTGTAGCGTATTTTTTCTTTTTAGTTTCGCTTTAGGACTCCTTTTTAAAAACCTTGCGGAAAACCGCGTGTGGACTTACAGATATAGGAAAGGCGAAACTTCGGTTCACATTTTCCTTCTCGTCGTAGGACTTTCTCATTCATTTTAAAATTATCGATTTTTTCTTTATTGCGAACGTGGCGGCTTTGAGCGTTCACCTCCGGCCAATACACAGCACTGATCACACAGCAAATCAGCATCACGGATTTCACTTGGCGCATTTTATCAGCTTTATCGCGAAAAATCTACGATGTTGGGAGACTTTTGTCGGCTTTTGGTTTACGAATGTTACAATACACGTGTTGTGTGCTAGTTTAAGCGCTTGAATGACAAAGCTCGGTAGTAGACAGGATAGTTTTATATGATACTGTATAGTCGAATATTGCGAGCATGGCCGCCTTGTGCGTCAATTGCCCAAGGAAAAATCCCCGCTATCAGCACTCTCGAGTAGCTACATACCGCAATACCGTATACTTTCCTGGCGTTTGGTCCTAATTTTGCTTTCACGTTTCAAATTACAGTGTTCGGGACTTTCAAACGTACCTACCTACTTTCAAACTACTCCAATATTAACCCAAAAATCGGATGTTGAGACCATGTTGGATGCTTATAGTCATCCCCGTACCAAGGGTGGTTTAACCCCCGAAATGTATTTCTCGTAAAAAAAATCTTATTGTTAGCTTACCGGGTACAAGGCAACACATACTCAAACTGGCTAGGATTATAGAAAACTAAATTCCTGGAATAAGAGAATGGCTTGACTTTATCAACGGAGAAATGTAGCATTTCTGCGTATAATCACTAATTACATAGTTTCCTAGCAACTGACAATGTCCGGTTTGTTTAGTTTGTCTAGAGCCTTTATCTACTTTAGTTCCTGATGTTGTAAAGTTAACTGGACGGTAAATAGTGTGTAAATTCTTCGCAAGCATTATCAAGTATTATGTCTCGGGATCTTCACCTGCCTGTCAGATTGCCGCTACATATTCCCAAGGTTCAGCCGCTCCTCACCAGAGCAACTAGCAGGTACTTCTCCTATGTCGTTACAAGACAGTCATTCCAGGTTATCCTATGCCCCTTTTTCGAGGATAATATCATCAAACACGGATGAAGTCGTTAGCAATAACTCTGCCAATAACTTAGCAATAAGTTTCTTCTAAGGTTTTTGCTAAAGATATCGACAGTTTTCAAATTAATCTTCTGAGCTAGATTCGACGACAAAAGTTTCAGCTACTTAGGTCTCCTTGGACGTCGGATATTTCATCCGTTTTACTCTCAACGTCACAGGGACAGTTTTCTATATATTTTAATTAATATGTAAGGTTTCCGTGTACCTTAGCTTATCGACGGAAAAGAGTAACAGATGGCGCTGATGTTTGTTATTCTTTTGCGAAAGCCTTGCGTAAGAACGTAAGAAAAGAAATAGATAGCTAATTGCCAGCACAGTTTCACGCTTGTTTTTGCTTCTGGAATGCTTCTGGAAAGTACAATTCGTTGCCACAGTTTGCTGTAGCAGCACTGGTCCCAAATCAAGCACTATCTGTTAGCAAACTTAAGATTAGTCAATTTTTTTTTCATCCAATCTAAAATTTGCTCCGAAATTCCCCAGCTAACGACCTATAAGGCGGTATACGGTAGCCTTAATAACTATAATTTATATATATTCTAAATAATGTATTTATAAAAAAGAATAAAGAAAAAACCAAGAACGTCACGTCATATCCAATTTTTCTGGAAGTGGAAACTTCTTTCTTTGACAGCTTAATTACTTATGATGGAAGGAATCCCTAAACTTGTTTTTTTGTGTGTTTTTGCCAGGTAGGAAAAATACAATTTTTTAATAAGGGGAGTTTTTGTGCGTCAGTGTTGGTACGTCAAAGTATCTGGGAATTTTTGTATATTTCACAGATCAGGTTCCGAGGTTAAGCAGAACAAATTACCGTTTTTTCCCGTATTACAAAAGATAGTTGCAATGCATATAAAGGAAAAAACGAACACTAGGGCTCCAGGATTGGCCAAGTTGTGGCTAAAGAGGGTTAAGAGTAGGACGCCGTCAAGGAATGGTGCAATTTCGCACGGCTGAAGGACGCAATGCATTGGGATCGTTCTTCCGGCGCGACAATTGGTTGACGTAAGTTCTCTTTCCCATTTTTCGCAATAAAATTGAGGCTAAGGAGTGGTTATACAAGGTGATGCTTTCATTTTGTTACTAATTTAAATTTTGTTCCATTTTTGTGTTGGATGAAGCTAACAGTTTAACAATGAAAGCTACATTGAAGCTAACAATGAAAGTTATAGGTATACACCGTTACGGCGCTAGTTAGGCTACTATTCCCTAAATAATAATCATACTTTGATTTAACCATAAATTATAATTTAGCAATAAACAATAATTTAATACTACTGCTTTAGCACAATAGGTTAATGACAAACGATAAAAGTACATTTCCTTATTTGATCTTTAACATTCTTTTTCTCCTGCATACTTTGGTGCAGTTTATGACGCAACGGTTTAACCGGGCAAACTAATCTGTAAAGTGGAAAAATTATGTACTTTTTTCTCGACTTCCAATGAAAATTGAAAGTCGAGAAAAAGGCGCCAAATTCCTAGCACGCCGAAAAAAGTAGCAACCAAGAAGAACGATCTATTTGGATATGATGCGTTTCGCAAGATGAATTGGAAAGGAAAACGCCCCTGGTGAGGTCTTAGGAAAAGGAACGATAACTGCTTCGACGGAAGGTGCTAGAAAGTTGGAATGCAACCTCCGAATGGGACAAAGTGGTATAATTACTATATGGTGTTGGAGCAATCGATCTCCTGGGAAGTACATTTCCTTTAGATTTTGCGGAAGCAATACTATTTTAATATACGCGCCATCAACGTGAGAGCAGTAATGCAATAATTTTCTGCGCTTTCTAACATAAACCCGAGAAGTGAAGGCACGTACGAAGACGTGCTCCACATAAGCACGGGAAAAATTTTCTGGAGGGCCGAAGTTTCCGCATTCGAGATATGTGAAATCCGAAATCCTACGTGGATATCCTTTGCCGCGCATGTCATCAAGTCCAATTCTTGTCCTTCCGCTCCTTATATGGATTTCATGGAAAATTCGTAAAAATTAGTGTTCGTAAAAAATTCGTAAAAATTCGACTCATTAGTGAATGAATTATGAAGACATTTGTCTTGATTAACAGGTTACCAAAATCGCTCTTTGGCACTGTAGTAATTTATCATTGACAAGAAAAATGTATTCGCGTTTATTTGAAGTCACTCACCTTGAACGAAATCAAAAAACGGAACAACAACAATTTATGACCGAATTCTGTAAATCCAAAACCAGTTGACCTACAACCCGTCGTGGAAGCCCCGGCTCCCAAAACAAGGCTTCCTCGCATAGGACTTTCCAATAAAGGAACGCGGTAAACCGGCTTAGGTTAGGCCGGACTTGTTGCGATTACTCCGGCTTGACTTTGTTGGTTGTTTCTTACTTGACAATGAAAAATGGCATCAGGCATTTCGGCAGGCCGAAGAAGCGGCTACAAATCCGGCCAAAAGCCACGCGCTGAACTCGGTCCCTACATTTTCTTTGTTGGTTAACTTCGAGTCGTTAACCGGAGAAACGCTGCAAGTCCAGGCGACCCAAGTCGAGCTTTCTTGCGTCATGGATTTATGGGATATGGCAATTCTTTTATTTTTTTCGATACAAAATTAATTAGTTGTTTGAATTATTAAAAATATTAATATTTTCAACTAATTCCAATATTCTCACAATAGAAATACCAACGCAACGTTTTCTAGAAAGATATTTTTCATATATTAGCAGTTTTACATTACATGCTGTTCATAAAACGTTTACAATATAAATATTCCAGGGAAAGCTTCACGGATATGACAATTGAGCACACACATGATTACTCCTTAATCCAACTGCCACGGGATCCGAATTATCATCTCGTCTTCACTTACAGTCACAATTCCTGAGTATTTCTTCACCTCACATTTGATTTCAGAGAGTTTTCAACTTGGAACAATGTGACTGGTTACAGGCAATATATAAATTAGAGAATTCCGACTAGAGATCTTTGAAGTTGCAGAGAGGGAGAGGTTGCTTAAGGTCAGACCATATTTCGTCTTTGTGAATCTCTCAATGTTTGATTCAAAGACCACGTATATCCGTTTTTTTGGCGGAGTATTTTAAAAAAGCAACGGGAATTCTCTTGGCTTTTTATCTCGGACGTTCGCCGCCGTCCATGCAAGCACATTGCGTATGATTGGTGAAGGTGAAGGTTTGGAAGCCGGTGTGTCTATGGCCTAGTCGTTTAGTTRTAAAAACTACCTCGACCTCCTCTTCTCCGTCAGGCTGGCATCGATGACGAGCACTTTCATAGCAACAACCACCAGAGGGTTCACACACATGGAGAACGGCGGCGGGAGGGAAATATTCGATTCCTGATTCGGCGTCTGGGTGATCCGCTATAATTCAAAGCGAAACAAAAATAACATAATTATAAGCCAATGGCAACAGACACTGTCATTATAATGCAATTTTTAGAACTATTACAATGTAAAGCGTTGTTTACACTGTACTCAAAGATACAGGTGATATAGGCGAATACTTACAGATATAGGAGAGGCGAATCTTAGGCTCACATCGTCCTTCTCTTCTGAGTAACTGTTCGTTCAATCGGTATCGTTCGAACAATTCCTTATTCCGAATTTTGATGCTATTGGCGTTCACTTCCATTTCGTAAACGGCGCTGATAATAAGGCAAACAAGTAGCACACATTTCTGTGAATGCATCTTATGCGAATGGAATGATAGAACTCGGGTGTTGAATGACCGGTTTACGGTTGGACTTTGATCGTTTCTTTGCTTGGAGTAAACGTGGTGCTGTGCGTCTGCTTGTTCACGCTTGAATGCTGGATCTGTCGAGCAGTCATGCCATATTTATACGTAAGAAACCCCCAAGTCCGCTGTTAGAACTGGCGCTGGAGCATGATGGGTATCACAGTCGGACTGCGAAAAGGGAAAGATCCCTCTGAATCAGCCTGCATGCATGGACTTGGGGGATCCCCGATCTAAAAGTTCCAGGGATAATACATATAGGAAGCCTGGCCCGCATTAAAAATTAGGAAAGGAAAGAGTTAGGATGACGTCAATGTCTGGTTTAAAAAAATTAGCAAGAGCACAATGTACTGGGACCCTAAATTACATTTATATTAATATAATATTACTGTCATATTATATAAAATTGTTATATCTAAATATCAAAATATAGTATTGCTAATTAATATTAGAGTATTTATTTATTTATTTTTATTGATTTATTTATTTAGTATTATTATTTAATATTACTATTTATTACATTGTATTATTTTTGAAATAATTTTTTATTGGAAAGGTGAAGACTGGCACATTGCGTGTAAACGGTGAAGAAGACTTTTGTCCAAGTTTACGTGTTAGGAACACTAATTCCACCCGGTTTTGTTTGTCTTGGTTAATTGATTTATTTCAGTATTTGTGGAAACGGAATTACTTCCTACGTGGAAATCCCGACCCAATATGTCCTACATTCCTTAACGTCATGACATGAGAGCGCCAATGGTACCGCGACACATGACTGGGATATGGGGATACGTATGAAGTGAACGTGGTTGCAACCTTGGCTTTTTCGTCAATGCACTGGTCAGCCGTTCATCCTGCACTAGGTTAGAGTGAAAGCAGGGTTTTTTCAGTAGGATCAATTCTTTCACGTCACAGACCTGTTTTCCCTCAAAATTTAATCAGTTACGGAACTACGAATTAAAAGTATTGAACTTGGATTACCTGTCAAACATTCCTTAAGGTATCCGTGCGTTAACTGTTGTCCCTTTGCAATTCCGCATCTTGTCCAGGCCACGTACGGGGCTCCAGGAGTAGACAGTGGTGTCGCAAGAATGTTTAGTCATCAGTTTCCGGCTGCATCGTTTGAAGCTCTGAAGGAAAGTTTAAACGAAGTTAGGCATTCTATACATGAAGCGTAGCGCGTTCAGGGTCGCTACAGTACTTCCTTTCTAGATCTCAAACTGGGCTTGACTTGCTTCCGGTGAACTCGATTCGTTCCTTGTTTCTTAAGGAATAATAAACCGTATTGCTGGCATAATTTTTACAATACATTCATCATACAAATGGTCCATAGTTATAGTTATAGTGACACATGCCACCGAAAAATAGTAACCCAGCAAACAGACTTGGGCCAGGCCGGACTGGTAGCGTTACTCCGGCATGATTCGCAGTTGCGCAACAGCGAACAATTATGGACCGAGCGAAGCGAGTGGAACGTTGGTGACAAGAATGAATTATTTAGCGCGATTGCATGGTTTTACCTAGCCGGGACCTGTACCACGAACCCGGCTTTTGGCCGTGTTCGATACATTTTAACACTTCTAATGAGAAGTGTCAAAATAAACTCTTAAAGAAACAGAAACAGGCGACAATGAGTCCCCTTTCGTGGTAAAATAACTTTGGCAACGCAATCTCCAAATATACATGGCAAAAAGTTGCGAATTAGAAAGTAATAAATAATGTATTGAACAATCTTTAGACAGTGCACAACATATAGGACCACATAAAAGTTCGCATTGAAATTTGGATTTGATTGATCGCAGGAAAGATGAAACATTGCAATTGGCTCAACTTAACTTCCTTTTGTATCACATTACTAAGCTGATTTCAACAACGACTCTGTTGTTGTTTTTAGCTACATTTCCGTTCTAACACTGGGAGCAGGTACAAAATAAATACAACGAAAAACCGATCCTAAAATGCGACTAGAGATTTTTTTACCGATATCAGACAGTTTCAGATTATACTAGCATGCGTGTACGATAAACCCTCGCTAGATGCCGTTGCCTGTAGTGAGCTTGGAACGGAGCCTGTTTTGTCGAGAAGTCATTTAGGTGAGAGAAAGTCTTTTAGTCGATTGGGTAAAGAAGTTAGCTTCTTTTCGCATAAACTCTTTCGGTTAGATTTATCTTGGGAGCTCACTGATGTCCATGCAAGCACATTGGGTGTGATTGATAAAGGTGAAGGCTTGGAAAGCTGGTCTCTCTCCTGGTCGGTTTGCGCTAAACACGACCTCCACTGTCTCTTCCTCGGAAGGCTTGCATCGATATAGACCATTTCCGTAGCAGCAACTACCGGTTGATGCGCACAAGTGAAGCACAGCTGCGGGAGGATAATACACGACGTCCGGCTCTGCATCAGGATGATCAGCTGTGAAAAAAAAATATGCATATTTATTACACCGAGTTCGCTTTGGAACGCTTTGGTATGTAGTGTAAGACGAGAAGATGGGAAAAGAGCTAGACACAGCTGCTTTTCATTAGTATTTTTTTTAATTAAACAAGATTAAAAGCACATGTCGCCAAGCACTAAACGGCGTTCTGGTTACGGCTAAATTAAACCAAAGATTTAACTTTAAGATCTGCAAATAGATTACACCGTATACTTACATATATAAGCTAGGCGAATCTTAGGCTCACATTTGCCTTCTCTTCGCAGAATCTGCTCATGGAGGCGGAACTTCGCGGATTGTTCTTTTTTCGTTTGTCGATTATTGTTTCCATTAGTAGCGTTAACCACCACACTGATCACAACGCAGATTAAAAGCGCGGATTTCAGCTCCATTATATGTTTTCTATGGAAATGTCGACGTTTCTTGGCACTTAGACTCCAAACCGATGAACGTGAGTAAACTTATTGGTGGTTGGGAGAAGTGGAACAAGTTGCAACTGGACGAACTGCTGGCGCTACTGCTCGTTAGCGAATGGGTTTCACTGATAACAGTCAAGGCTAGCCACTATATACAATCCTGGCAGTCTGGGTACTCGTATATGATTTCATCGATGAAAAAAGTCCCCAGTTCGGGTGTGATTCAGCTATGCCAACTTGGCGAGGACTCTTGGGCATCCCCGACTTTGTAGACTCCCTCAGGGGTCTTCAAGGATATACTGTACAGTACGAACTATATATATGCCGTTAACGGGATTCCTACTTCAACGGTGTCCGAAGCTGCACATTCTTGCACAGACACAAATACCTTTGCTATGTCACACACATGACCAAGTGAAAGTCCAAGGGGAAGTACTAAACCGAGGAGTGCTAGGCAGAGGAACCGGAAGACTCTGATTTGACGTCATACACTTGTTCAACGAATATATATGGTCTACAAAGGAATACGAGGCAAAGCAAGGATTAACTCTAGATTTACTAAAATTTTGTTTGGGTTTACATTTGCCGTTTCCTTGCAAGAGTTTTAAAACTCTTTGGCTGTAAAACTCTCTTTCTCTTTATTGTGCAGAGAACGTTGGCGCTCTTGGGTGGCATGACAGCAAGGTAACAGAAAATGGCATTGACAATAATACAGACTAATAGCCAAAATCTTGGATACAACTGCATTGGGGGACTTGGACGAAAAGGCCAACGTGTTCTCCTTTCATTTCGGAAGGTTTCGGATGGAAACGTGCTTTAGCCTCTTAGCTGTTTCTTTGGATGGTTAGCCGGGTCTAAGGTTTGATTTTTGGGCATCGGATCATGTACCACAGTAGGCGTACTTATTCACTTGAAGGGAAAGCTCCATATTCTTCAGCAGGTCAAGTTCTTTTGGTACCTCTAACACGAATACTTTACTATACCACACAATCAATTCCGTGCAAAAAGATTTGGATAATTCAGCAATAAAGCCCTGGAATATTCGTATTGAGTTGGCGGATTTCATAACCCCGTAAAGGAGACAAATACTTATTGGCGTCCAATGTCGTATGTTAAACTCCATTGTCTGCATCTTACTTCCCAGAATAAAAGCTTCATGACATTCCCGGCAGAGTCAGGCGGGGACCTGTAGCGCTACTCCGGCTTGGCTGTTCGGATGAAATATTGACGTGCTGCGTCGCATTAAGTGGACCACAGAAGATTTCCGTGTACTAAAGAAGCTTTATTAATAGATTTTGGAGAAAGAAAGTCCCCGGGGAACTAACGAAGTCATCAAACGCACCGGAAGGATGCTACTCGTGGCGCTCAGTGATTCACTCCCTTCTAAAACTAATTTTTCTTTCCTTTTAACATATTTACGAATTATCTATTCCAATTATAACTGTATCTGGTGGATTACATCTTGATTATTCTAAGTATTTTTCTATTTTTATTACTATTATTATTAGTATTAGTTGTCATAGTATTGTAAGAATATAATTATTATTTGTATTTGTAGTATACATGCAGTCCCTAACGAAACTCAGAATTCAGAATCTGTTTCAAATTAACATAACCTGGTTTAATACTCTTTTCGCATGTCTGTAATATGTAAATGAGTCGTTATTTTTAGAATGGGGTTCAACCGCTAACCTGGCATGGTTATGGTCAGTTTTGCGTAACATGGGATACATGACATCCTTGTTTCTTTAGATCCTTACGGAAGTGGAAAGGAATTCGGAAAAACCACATCCATGCCTAAAGCTATGCGGAGGGTTTGGCGCCAAAATCTTTAACCCAGTTCCTGATCGTTGCTTTTGCCCATGTATGTAGATGTAGTGAATCTTTTTATAAAGAAAAATGTAGTTAATTTTTTCTACGGATTTTCCCCATTAATTTCCGTCAATGATGTTAAGGTATAGTAATGGAGTTTTAAATTGCCAGCAGTAGATCTAATTTCGTGATTTTTTATACGTTTTTTTCCTCATTATTTACCAGCATGTTATAAAACAAAATGCTTGGAATTCGGAGAATCATTGAATACGTCAATGTGTGTTGCATTTGAGGGTGTCGCTGTCTTATACGTGAAAAGTACACGACTTTCCGGTCACTTTGTTTACTTTGAGGGTAACGTCATTGTACTTCCTTTTATCCATAAATGGGCAAACATGTTAAGCGATTCATAGCGAAAGGAATAAATCATTTGATGGCAAAACTTATTTTTTGCGGGGGTGCAAGGGGTTTTGCTGTATATTGGAATGGCGTGGGCAGAAGCGAATGAATACTCGTATTAAGTTGGCGGATTTCATAACCCCGTAAAGGAGACATATTTATTGGCGGTTCCCAGAATAAAAGCTTCACGACATTCCCGGCAGAGTCAGGCCGGGACCCGTAGCGCTACTCCGGCTAATGCAAGGTATTATCCTCGCAAAGGACCCCAAGGAAGGGACTCGGGAAAGTAGCTTGGGTTAGGCCGGACTTGTAGCGTTTAGTCCGGCTTGACTTTGACGGTTGTTAATTACTTGACAATGAAAAGTGGCATCAGGCATATCGGCATGCTGCAGAAGCTGCTACAAGTCCGGCCAAAGGGCACGCGGTTCACTCGGTCCCGTATTTTTTGCGGGGGTGTAAGGGTTTTGCTGTACATTGGAATAACGCCGGCAGAAGAGAATGAATACTCGTATTGAGTTGGCGGATTTCATAACCCCGAAAAGGAGACAGATACTTATTGGCGTACAATGTTGTATGTTAAACTCCGTTGCCTGTATCTTATTTCCCAGCATAAAAGCTTTACGACATTCCCGACCGAGCCAGGCGGGCACCCGTAGCGCTACTCCGGCTTGGCTAGCCTTGGCTGTTCGGATCAAATATTGTCGTGCTGCTTCGCATTACGTGTGATATAATCTCTAACATTCGAAATCGACTTGTATCTTAGACTGCCTGGTGTGCCGGTGGCTATATGACTCGTTCCAATGGTATGTTTACATGTTTATTTTTTTTCATAAAAAAAGCGGTTTTGTGTGTGCACTATTAGTGATTCTTCGAAGACGCACTAACTTCACCCGTTTGGCACGTTTTGCTTCTTTTGCCAAGTAGGAAAAATACCGTTTTTTTATGAGACGAGTTTTTCATACGTTAGTGTGCGATAGTATTGGGGAATTTTTTGTATAATGCATACAGAAGATTCGGAGGTTAGACACTATGTATATTACCCGTTATATTTTATACTTTTGGTCCCGTCTTCTTTCCTTGTTACAAAAGATAGTTCCAATGCATACAAAGAAAAAAGAAAAATACATTTCCAGGAGTGGCCAAGTGTGGCTATAGACAGGGTTAACAGTTCGACATCAACTAATGCTGGTGCGATTTGCGAACGGGATGATGCAATGTAGATGTGGGATCGTTCTTTCGGCCCAGGTTAGGTTTCTGTCACTTGAGAAGCATCTCGCTCTTTCTCTTCTTTTTCACAACATTACTCAAACTGAGTGATAGTTGAGATAGCGCGCCAAATTCAAGATACGCCGAAAAAAGTAGCAGCCTAGAAGATCGATCTATTTGGATATCATGCGTTTTGCAAGATGAATTGAAAAAGGAAAACGCCCATGGTGAGGTCTTAGAAAAAGGCAAGTTGCTAGAAAGTTGGAATGCCAACCCCGAATGGGAAAAAAGTAGTACGATGCTGGAGCAATCGATCTTCTAGGAAGTACATTTCCTTTTTTGCTGAAACAATAACATTTTATATACGCACATCAGCATATAGTGTGAGCAATAATGCAAGAATTTTATGCACTTTTTAATTTCAACCTGAGGAAGTGATGTCACCTACGAAGACATGCTCCAGACAAGCGCGGGCAAAGTTATATGGAGCAAACCCGTTAATGAAATGAAGCAGGCCTGATACCAGAACCCTCTCATCATGGAATCATGCATGTTCCTCTTCCCAAGAGTATTATCTCTAAGATTATACAACTGAGAACAACTGAGAACTACTGAGAACAACCTTCGCTTTTGTTTAATATCCTTCCCCTTGAAAGAAAAACAAACAAACGGAAACACAACAATTTGTGACCAGTTGACCAAAACCAGTTGATTAACAACCCGTTGTGCCTGCTCCCAATACAAGGTATTATCCTTGTAAAGGACCCCAAGGAAGGGAAAGCCGGAAACTCGCCTGGGTTAGGCCGGACTTGGCGCGTTTACTCCGGCTTGACTTTGACGGTTGTTCCTTACTTGACAATGAAAAGTGGCATCAGGCATAACGGCATGCTGTAGAAGCGGCTACAAGTCCGGGCAAAGGCCACACGGTTCTCTCGGTCCCTTATTTTTCTTTGTTGATAAAACTTTGAGACGCTAGCCGGAGAAACGCGAGAATACCAGTGTGGTCCAAGTCGAGTGTTTCTTGGGTTACCTCTTTCTTTTGAATCCTTCATTGAAAACAAAGCCCAAGCTGGACAGTGAAAATACCAAAATACAAACGCATAGTTTTTCAAAAACGATTCTTTCATTTAGTAGCAAATTGTAGGCCATGTTCAGGAAATGCGTTTACAATATTGGTGTTCCAACAAAAGCTTCAGGGAAATGACAATTGAGCGCACACATGATTAGTCCTAAATCCAACTGCTGCATGATATAATTATTATCTCGTCTTCACTTACAGACACAATTCCTGAGTATTTCTTTACCTCACATTTGATTTCAGAGAGTTTTCAACTTGGAACAATGTGACTGGTTACATGCAATATATAAATTAGAGAATTCCGACTAGAGATCTTTGAAGTTGCAGAGAGGGAGAGGTTGCTTAAGGTCAGACCATATTTCGTCTTTGTGAATCTCTCAATTTTTGATTCAAAGACCACGTATATCCGGTTTTTTTTGGCGGAGTATAAGAAAAAGCTACGGGAATTCTCTTGGCCTTTTATCTCGGACGTTCGCCGCCGTCCATGCAAGCACATTGCGTATGATTGGTGAAGGTAAAGGTTTGGAAGCCGGTGTGTTTATGGCCGAGTCGTTTGGTAATAAACACTACCTCGACCTCCTCTTCTTCGTCAGGCTGGCATCGATGACGAGCACTTTCATAGCAACAACCACCAGAGGGTTCACACACATGGAGAACGGCGGCGGGAGGGAAATATTCGATTCCTGATTCGGCGTCTGGGTGATCCGCTATAATTCAAAGCGAAACAAAAATAACATAATTATAAGCCAATGGCAACACACATTGTCATTATAATGCAATTTTTATAACTACTACAATGTAAAGCGTTGTTTACACTGTACTCAAAGATACAGGTGATATAGGTAGATACTTACAGATATAGGAAAGGCGAATCTTAGGCTCACATCGTCCTTCTCTTCTGAGTAACTGTTCGTTCAATCGGTATCGTTCGAACAATTCCTTATTCCGAATTTTGAGGCTTTTGGCGTTCACTTCCATTTCGTAAACGGCGCTGATAATAAGGCAGACAAGTAGCACAAATTTCAGCGATTGCATCTTGGCGGATGGAATGATAGAACTCGGTGTCGAATTACTGATTTACGGTTGGACTTTGATCGTTTCTTTGCTTGGAGTAAAACGGGAAGCTGTGTGTCTGCTAGTTCACGCTTGAATGCTGGTTTTCTCCTGCGGTCACGCTATATTTGTACGTAAGAAACCCCAAGTCCGCGGTTACAACTGGCGCTGTGGGACATGACGTACAGTCGACTACAAAAAGGGAAAGATCCCTCTGAATCAGCATGCAAGGTCTTGGGGGATCCCCGATCTAAAAGCCCCTGGGTTTTAAATCGTATAGAAAGCCTGGCTTTTAGCCGCGTTAAATGGATAGAAACAAGATGCTATAGATAGATGGAACCTGATTTCCGTTCTAGACGTGTTCGTATTTTAAAATGGAGGTATTTAAATTAGTTTCTTGGGAAATCCTAATTGAAGGACCAGAGAGCGTTAGGATGATGTCAATGTCTAATTAAAAGAAGGGGAAAAAAAGCAAAGACGATGACAATCTGGGACCATAACCTATATTAAGGCAAGAGCTACATATAAAATGAGACTCAATTAATATTAGAATATTACATCATCTTACATTGAAATTATTATTATTGTATTATAATTATGACCGGTAAGAAGATTGTGTGTTAGTTGTGAAGACCTGCGTTACTCCGGCCTGCTTTGCAAATAAGCAACGGTGAAAAATTATGGGACTTTGTTGCGCATCATATTATATAATTCCAAGACTTCATCAAAGAAAAAACTATCCGACGTTCACTGTAAATTTAGACTGGAACTCGTCGTCTTTCCGCGGCGTGCGTTGGCAGTGGTAACAACGACGCCACAAGGAATCCAGCGAATGAGTGAAGACAATAATGAATTACTTAACGCGATTGCATGTTTTTGCCTACGCGGGACCTGTGCCACGAACCCGGCTTGTGGTCTTGTTGAAAAGTCATAAAAAAAGTTCGATTACATCTTAACACTTCTACTTAGCTTTTAAGTTATGTTTGTTATTCATATTTCTCACAATATTCTTCGTCACTATAAAATAAAATTGAAATTCTTCTAGAAACAAACAGGCCGACAATGAGTCGTAAAACAAGCCATTTCGAATTATACATTGCAAAAAAATCAAGAATTAGAAAGTTACAAAGAATGTATTGAACAACCTTTCAAGATTCACAACATATTGAACTACATCAAAGTACGCATTGAAATATTCCGACATTGCAATTGGCGGTTCAACTTAACTTCCTTTTGCATCATTTCAAGCTGACTTTTAAAACTAATGGGTCTATTTACGATACAAATCGAATATAAAGAACAGCTGCCTCTTGATCTTTGCTTCCATTTTCTAGTTAATACGGCAACTTTTATATCTAAGAAGAATGTTATGGAGGAATGTTAAATAGAATACCCGGAAGACTCTACTTTGACGTCATAAGTGTTACAATTGTATTGTCTACAAAGGAATGCAGGGTAAAGACAAGGATTAGCTTATTCGCTAAAATTTGCGTTCAGAGGTTAATGGAAAACTTATAAGGAATTGATTCTTTATTATTTGGAGGAAACTCGAGTTTTATTTAGTCTCTATTAATAAGTTTAAGTATTCAGGTTTGGTTTCAATTAGCTGGGCTCGGAATAACTTCTTCAGTTTTCCTATATTTATTTATTTATTTCCTATAAATTATTTGAAATTTAAATACTAAACACTGTAATTAATATCCCAAAAAAAGTTGGGGAATTCTATGTCTTACTCACGGAATGGCTATTCCTGATTACCATGTATTTCCCGTTAATGAATTTTCATGATGTACAAATTGGTAATACGTAATATTTTATTGCCATTTTAGTGCTACGAATGTTTTTTTATCGAGTTTTCTTTACATTTTTAGGTGTAGATTAAGAGCTTTGTGCGAATTTATGGCTCTGCCTCCAGAGAAGCTCGATATAAACGGACGTATAATGTAACTGCCATGAGTTTTACTCCAGAAGAAGTGACCAAGAGCGTAAGACATGTACCCGCTTCCAGATATCATATAACCCTGATGGGCGACAGCTTATAGGTAAGATTTAAAGGAAAATGTTTGAATTATTTAAGGAAAAATTACTTTAACCGGAGAAACGCTACAAGTCCGGCATGACCCAAGTC
The DNA here is from genome assembly GCA_003724045.1 of Lepidurus arcticus. Taxonomy (NCBI): domain Eukaryota; kingdom Metazoa; phylum Arthropoda; class Branchiopoda; order Notostraca; family Triopsidae; genus Lepidurus; species Lepidurus arcticus. The sequence goes on along the minus strand of RJJA01000066.1, from coordinate 141,550 downwards.
AGGATTTCTTACGTTACCTCTTTCTTTTGAATCCTTTGTCGTAGACAGAAGACCTGAGCAGCAGCAGTACAAGTATCGAAAAACAAACACAAAGTTTTTCAAAAACGATTCTTTTCATATGTATTAGCACATTTTCCAAAGTCCATGTCCAGAAAATGCGTTTACAATATTGGTGTTTCAACAAAAGTTTCACGGAAATGAGAGGTGAGCACACGTGATTAGTCGTAAATCCAACTGCCACAGAAACTTAGAATTATCATCTCGTCTTCACTTGCAGTTGCGATTCCTGAGTGTTTCTTCACCTTACACATTTGATTTCAGGGAGTTTTCAACTTGGAACAATGTGTAAATACTACAGGCAATATATAAATTAGAGGCAGTATATAAATTAGAGGCAGTATATAAATTAGAGGCAGTATATAAATTATACAATATATAAATTACAGGCAATTTATATATTACAGGCAATATATAAATTAGAGAATTCTGACTAGAGATCTTTGATGGTGCAGCAATTGTTTAAAGATGGCCATATTTCAATCGTTCTAATCGTCATTGTGCATTTTGAATTTTGATTCGAAATCCCATATATCTGTTGTTGTTTTAGCGGAGTAGGGTAAAAAGTTGCGGGAATTATATTGGCGTTTTATCTCGGACATTCGCCGCTGTCCATGCAAGCACATTGCGTATGATTGGTGAAGGTGAAGGTTTGGAAGCCGGTGTGTCTATGGCCTAGTCGTTTAGTTRTAAAAACTACCTCGACCTCCTCTTCTCCGTCAGGCTGGCATCGATGACGAGCACTTTCATAGCAACAACCACCAGAGGGTTCACACACATGGAGAACGGCGGCGGGAGGGAAATATTCGATTCCTGATTCGGCGTCTGGGTGATCCGCTATAATTCAAAGCGAAACAAAAATAACATAATTATAAGCCAATGGCAACAAACACTGTCATTATATTGCAATTTTTAGAACTACTACAATGTAAAGCGTTGTTTACACTGTACTCAAAGATACAGGTGATATAGGCGAATACTTACAGATATAGGAGAAGCGAATCTTAGGCTCACATCGTCCTTCTCTTCTGAGTAACTGTTCGTTCAATCGGTATCGTTCGAACAATTCCTTATTCCGAATTTTGAGGCTTTTGGCGTTCACTTCCATTTCGTAAACGGCACTGATAATAAGGCAGACAAATAGCACAAATTTCAGCGATTGCATCTTGGCGAATGGAGTGATAGAACTCGGTGTCGAACTACTGCTTTACGGTTCCTTTTTTTGCTTGGAATAAACGTGATGCTGTGCGTCTGCTTTTTCACACTTGAATGCTGGTTCTGTCGGGCAGTCGCGCCACATTTATGCGTAAGAAAACCCCAGGTCCGCTGTTACAACTGGCGCTATAGACGTACAGAGCATGATGGGCATCATAGTCGGACGGAGAAAAGGGAAAGATCCCTCTGAATCAGCATGCCCAGAACTTGGGGATCCCCGATCTGAAAGCACCTCGGTTAATGTAAATAGGAAGTCTGGCTTTTTACTTCGTTAAGTGGATGGAAAAAGGAGGCTATATATAGATGAAGGCTGATTTCTGTTACAGAATGCGTTCGTATTTTAGAATGAAGATATGCCAAATAGTTTCCGGGAAAATCCTAATTCATGGACCGGAAAAAGTTAGGATGACATCACTGTCTCTTTAAAAAAAATACATAAAAATGAATGAAGCAAGCATGAGCACAATATGTACTCGGACTCGGACAATCTGCACCCTTTTTTCATTCATCAGCTACACACAGTAATTAATCTATGATTAATAATGGAGTGTATTACGTTGTCTTCTTATTAAAATACTTCTACTATTATTAAGATGATGGCTGGCAAGCAGATTATTTGTGAGTTAAGAAGGTGACTTTATCTCAGTTTACGTGTTAGAAACTCTAATTCCATTCCATGGAAAACTCATGGACCGAGCGAAGATTAACAAAACATCAAAGTAAAAACTAACTGACGTTCTCTGTAAGCTTAGGCTGGGGTGCATGGTCTTTCTCCCGTTTGCCTTGGCAGTGGTACAACGACGCAACAACGAGTTCAACGAATGAATGAAGACAAGAATGAATTATTTAGCGCGACCGCATGGTTTTTGCCTAGCCGCGATACACATCACGAACCCGGCTTGGCCTTGTTCGATGAGTAGCTTTATTTTGTTAGGCGTGAAAAAGATAAATTGAAATTTTTACGCTTCTAATTGGCTTGTTAGTTACGCTTGTAATGATAAGTTTTACAATGTTCTTCGTTATTATGAAACAAAGATGAAACTCCTCAAGAAACAGAAACAGGCGATAATGAGTCGTAAAACAAGGAATCTAGGAATATGCATTGAAATATTCGTGAATTAGTAAGTAATATATAATGTATTGAACAACCTGTCAAGAGTGCACAACATATCGTACCCAACAAAGTTCGCATTTATACACATTTGTTCGCATTCCTATTTTGCAATGGCTGTTCAACTGAACTTCCTTTTGTATCACATCACTAAGCTGATTTGTACATCTATTGGAACAGTTGATGCCTCTTCCATTTTCTAGTTAGTACTGCAGCATTCATATAAGAGAACTATTTAAATAAATACATAGAAACAAAATACAATACAATACAAAATAAAAACAATACAAAGAAAGACAGATCCCACATTCCGACTAGAGATCTTTTACCGATATTACATTGTTTCAGACAGTTGGAGATTATGTAGCATGCACACCATGATAAGCCGTCGCTAGATGGCATTGCCCTCTAGTATGCTTTGGACAACACATTCTCAGACGGGATCCTTTCCTTGTATTCATGCTGTTCGTACACACAGGATTTAGGACAACTATCTCGTGTGGTAGGTTTGAGAGACTTGGCACACGGCTCTGGTGTGCTTTTACACGTTTCCAGCAGTTGAGTTAAGTGAGGTTAAATTAGGTTAGGTTAGGCTAGGTTAGGTTAAGGTAGTTTAGGTTAATTTAACTTAACTTAAACTAACTTAACCTAACCAAACATAGAAATCCTGTTCGAAGCCACAGGATTCCCTTGCACTCCATCCTGTTCGTACGCACAGGATTTCTATCTGAGAATGTGCTGGCTTTGGAACGGAACCTTCTTCAGGAGAACACAATTGGGTTAAAAATAGAAATCTTTCTTTTGACAAAAATGCTTTAAGATTAGTTAATCTTAGAAGCTAGCCGATTTCATGCAAGAACATTTTGTGTGATTGGTGAAGTTGAAGGCCTGTAAGATGGGTTGTCCCTTTCCTGAATTCCGTGCGTTGAACACGATCTCCACCTCCTCTTCCGCAGAAGGCTTGCATCGAAGCCCGACATTTTTGACGCAGTAACCACCGGCTGAATCGCACAAGTGAAGCACCGCTGCGAGAGGATCGTAAACGACGCCCGGATTTGCATCGGGATGATCCGCTATATTAAAAGAAACAAAGAAAAGAAGTCGGAATTAGAACACAGTTTGAATTAAATTTCAAAAACACACATGCCACCAGCAAGCACTAAAACAGCTAAGTTAAGTTAAAGGTTTAAGTTTAAGATTTGCCGATACTTACATACATAAGCTAGCCGAATTTTAGGCTCACATGTGAGGCCTTCCGTTTTTAAAAGCCTTCGGTTGCGCATGCAATTAGCGCGTTGTTCTTTTGCATTTCATCGGTTCCATTGGTAGCGCGAGCCTCTAGCAGGTTCGCCACACTGACCACAACGCAAACTAAAAGCGCGGATTTCAGCTTCATTGTTTGCTACCAAAATTAAGACGTTTCTTAGCATCAGATTCCGACTCCAAACCGATGAGTGTAACTTCGTATGTGGAAGAAACGAACAACTACAAATGGACCTGCTGTGCGACTGCTCGTTAGCTGTAGAATGATATTCTTTATTAAAGCCAAGACTCTTTATATACAATTTGGTCTTGCTACTCGTATGCGATTTCATCCATGAAGTCCCCGTGGCTTGTGTGATCCAGCAATGACCTCGTGGTCAGGACGGTGGGGCATCCCCGTAACTTTTAGACTCTTCTCTGTGGTTGTGAAGGTTATATACAACTGGATAATACAGTTACCGCGGGGTTCCGCAACTTCAACGGTGTTCGTCTTCACATACTTGCATAGACACAGTTGCCTACGTCACAGAACCTACGTGGAACCCACAGTTACCTACGTGGAAGTCTCTACTTTGACGTCATATGTGTTGCACTTGGTATCGCCAACAGAGGAATACAAGGCAACAAGGATTATACCTTAAAAATGGTAATTCTGCAATTAGATTTGTAAAAGAAGATTTACAAGTCCCTTTTTAACATTGCATTATACGTAGAGACATAAAGCAGTGTGATATCTTTGTTTACGTTTGCTTTTTCTTTGTTGAGTTGATTGTTGGCTTCAAAAGCTCTCTGGAGCATTGGGTGCCAATCTGTGGCAGATAATACAAAATGGCACTGACAATAAGACAGACTAATAGCACAGATCTTGGACATAATTGCACTTGGGGATTTAGACGAAAAGGCCGAAATTTTCTCGTTTTCTTTCGGAAAGCTTTGAAACGTGCTTAGTCTCTTTTAGCAGTCTCTTTGAATGCTTAGGATCCTTCCAGCAGGTACCGGTTCTTAGAAAAGGTTCGCTTCTTTGCATGGTATCATGTACCGCAGTAGGCCTATATATTCATTGACTTGAAGGAGAAGCTCCAATTTATCAGCAGATGTTATTATTATTATTATGATTAATAGTAGTGCGTAGTTTTTTAATATTCTAATTCTAATTATTATTTGTATTTGTAGTGTTATATCAATTCGCGATCGAAAAAGTCAAAATGGAGAGTTTGTTCAAAACTTGGCTTGTCTAGAATATGTAAATGAGTTATTTTCAGAATGGTGGTAAAACTTGCAATAGTGGTAACCTTGCAAGGTTATTGTCCGTTTTGCGTAACGTAGGATACAAAACATCCGTGTTCTTTTAGATCCTTACAGAAGTCAAAAGGAATTCGGGAAAAAACACAATCATGACCAAAACTATATGCATATAGCGTTGGCGCCAAAATCTTTAGTCCACTTCCCAATCGTTGCTTTTGCCCATGTATGTAGTTTTTTTTAATTAATTGAGTGCAGATTTGTATGTGGATTTTTCCACTAATTTCCGTCAAGGAGGTTAGTGGAAAAGGTATTTGAGGTATAATAATGTAATTTTAGATTTATATACAAGCGGAATTAATTTAGGGGTATTTCAAAAGTAATTTCCTCATTCTTTACCTGTGATTTATAAAACGGAAGTCTTGGAATTTGGAAGCTCATTGAATACGTCAATGTGTGTTGCAGTTGACGTACTGTGCACGTCAAAAGTGTATCCGACTTTCCGGTCTCTCTTGTTCTTTTCGTTTACTGTGAGGGGTAACGTCATTGTACTTCCTTGTGTCCAGAAATGGGCAAACATGTTGAGCGATTCATAGCGAAAGGAATAAATCATTTTTGGGCAAAACTTTTTTTTTACGGGGCTGCAAAAGGTTTTGCCGTACATTGAAATGGCGCGGGCAGAAGCGAATGAGTTATCGTACTGGGTTGGCGGATTTCTTAACCTACTCATAAATGAAACAGATCCTTATTGACGTCCAATATCGTATGTTCAACTCCATTGTCTGCATCTTACTTCCCAGAATAAAAGCTGCACGACATTCCCGACAGAGTCAGGCGGGGACCTGTAGCGCTACTCCGGCTTGGTTTGTTTGACGTAATATTGAACATGCATTCGCGTTATGTGTAGTATAGTCTCTTTCTTGACTCTTGTGAATTTCAAATTAACTGCCAAAAGGTACAAAGGAATGTAATGTTTGGTCGGCCTGTCAAATAACAAAATATCAAACACACTAAACGACACAAATTGCTAAACGGGCCCTTGTACACATTTTGAGTGAAGATTTGTTTACGAAACGCAAATACCTGCCTACGTTGACTGTGTAGTTCGCAGTATACTAATAGTAATAGTAACTATAATTTTCCATGAATTATTGTGATTTATCATGCCAATAGTTTATCTAACCACTACGAAATTTGCGGTTTTCCCAAGATGTTTGCAGTCCTAAAGAACGGTGTCGATAGCTCATCAATCCACCTATCAACGGTATGTCGATAGGCGAATTCAAGATTTCCCATAGTCGTCCCTCGCGAAAATGGAGAATTAATACAAACTTGTTATAATTATTAACTGTGACAACAGCTTAATATATCGTCCAGACTTTAGCCTTGCCAGTGGGAGCAAGGGTGGGTTGCTGAGCTTGGCTCGGTTTTTTTCTGAGATTATTACGTAACGTAAACACTATATGTATGTATTGCTGTGCTGCACCATTGGAAGTTTTACGAGGAATATTTCCTTGTGATTTTTCATTCTTGTCACACTGTTTGCCGTTACTATGTATGTTTGCTGTGTCTAGCCTAAAAAAATCGGACGTTATTCCAATTCTCTTCTATCCATGCAAGTACATGATGTGTGATTGGTAAATGTAAAGGTTTGGAAGCTGGTTTGTCGCTGTGTTGGTCGCTTTGCTGAAAAAACTACCTCAACTGACTCTTCTAGACTTGGCAGGCATTGATGTCGAGCACTTTCGTAGCAACAACCTCCTGTTGGATCGCAAACGTGAAGTACTGTTGCGGAAGGATAGTATACAACGTACGGCTCTCGATCGGGGTGATCCGCTATAACGAAAAAAAAAATAATAAAAAAAAATCCATGACTTATTAGCATTACCGATATAAAAAAGACGAATCTTGGGCTCGCATCTGCCTTCTCGTCTTAATTGTTGTTCATTAACTTTGTAATTTTCATAAAGCAGTTTATTGCGCGAACGGTGACTTGTAGCACTGGTTTCCCTCCAATACGAAGAGCTGATAATTAAACAGAACAAAAACACGAGTTTAAGACACTGCATGTTATTCGAAGGGGAAATATTTGGTAGGTGATTTTACTGAAACTAAGGATTTGCCGAAATTGTGAGCGAACGTCCGGTACGATTGCTAGTTAGGTCTTGTATGAGTGCGGACACTTTCGCGGTCAAACTAATGCGTCATATACCGTAGAGCTGAAAAATATCCCTTTCGTCTGTCTTTTCCAAAATAAACAAATACATATATTTATAAATAGCTAGTAATATAAGCCTTTATTATTGTTATACGACGATAATGAAGATTGACTTGGCCCGCGGGGCTGACCTTGTGCCCCTTGTTTATAAACTGTGTATAAACTAGGTTGTATAGATTTGCTAGAACTAGAAGTTAACTCAAATAAGTCAATTCTTGGGTAACGTTGAGCATCCGTCATCGACTTTATTATTTGACCCCGTCAAAGTAATTTTCTCACGAGTACACACGGGAAATCCCCAATCTTCGTTTCTCTTACTCTTCTTTAAATTTCTTCTTTGTTTAACTCCGAATACTTAACAGTATCTGATTACCACAAATGATATAGTCGGCTACAGTTTCGTACCCTTTCTAGTACAAATTCCTTCAACTATTATTATAAATTCTACAATTTTTATTCTAGTGTATTCTATTTCTCCAATTACTTTATAATTACAATTATTCTACATTTCCATATTTCGATGTAATTAAAGCTAACTCTAAATTACTTTTTATTACTAGGAACCATTAACTAGTTAGTCATAATGATTTTAGTAAATTTGTTTTCAGGAGTACTTTAATTACTTAAATATATTATATTGCCTCTCTTTTTGGATCGAAAACTTTGTCAAACCGCCATCTAATGTTAAAATATTCCACCATTTGCTTACGGTAATTTTACAAACGGCTGTTGTTGAAGTCAATCTGGTGGTTTTTGACCTTCTGTAAGTGAAAACAGTCGAGAAACGAATTAAAAGCAAACATGCCGTACGCTAATCAACCTTCTTTGACCCTTAATGAGCTTACAGAAGAGAATGCAAAGTTCCAAATCGAGGATACAGACTTAAGGTACACCTAAACGTTCTTTTACCGTTGAATCGTTTTTGTTTAGTGACACTATCTAATCTAGCATTGATCTTGCCTTTGGCTTCTTTTGCTTCCATAATGTCTAGAAATTAACTTACGCTGAATAAAACGTTAACACATTAAGATTAATTAGTAATTATAAACCATTCCAAGTGCTGTGCTGTTATTTGGAAATTCTCTTGTTTTGTTGATTAGTGATAGTGTTTATTGTGTATAGTGAATTCAGTGCGTTTCATTTATTATAAAAGTTCCTAACCCAAGTAAGTTTAATGTAATTGTTTCAGATTATAAGGTAAAAGTTACGTATATTCAATTCATGGTACTAATTTGTCGTCTGTTATAGTGTGGCCAATGCCCTTCGCCGAGTCTTCATCGCTGAAACACCTATTTTAGCCATCGACTGGATTCAATTCGAAGCCAATTCCACCGTCCTTTTTGACGAATTCCTCGCTCATCGCGTTGGCTTAATTCCTCTCACTTCCGATGAAGTTGTCGATCGAATGCAGTACTCAAGGGTAAACTTTCCGAAACTAAATCAATCCAAACAGATATAGTTACACAATACGCTTGATAATAAAAGAATTGAAAGGTTTCGTTACTATTCTCAGGATTGCACCTGCCCTGATTTTTGTCCCGATTGCAGCGTGGAATTCACGTTGGACGTCAAATGTCCGGATGAGCAAACGCGTCAAGTGACCACGGCCGATTTGAAATCGTCAGATCCGCGTGTGGTACCTATCACTTCTCGACATAAGGAAGATGACACCACCGACTACGGCGAGACAGATGACATCCTCATTGTCAAACTGCGGAAAGGCCAGGAGTTGAAATTGCGAGCGTATGCCAAGAAAGGCTTTGGTAAAGAACACGCCAAGTGGAACCCCACTGCCGGCGTGGCTTTCGAGTACGACCCGGACAACAGTTTACGCCACACTCTGTTCCCCAAACCGGAAGAATGGCCTCGCAGCGAGTACTCGGAATTAGAAGATGACCAGCACCAAGCCCCTTACAATCCAGACGGGAAACCCAACAAATTCTTCATCAACGTCGAAAGCTGCGGCTCTCTCCGACCTGAAAACATTGTCCTCATGGGCATTGCGTCTCTCAAACGCAAACTTTCCGATCTCCAAACCCAATTGAGCCACGAACTGCAAAGCGACGCTTTAGCCATCAGTTAAAGATCCTAAAAAAGGGTCATAATTCCACTATTTCTGCCCTTTTTTAGTTTCTGTAGTGTCTTTGGACGGATTTGTCCAAGAAAAAGGCAAAGTTTTGAGGTTTGGCCGTAAATGACTCGAATAAACTACATTTTTCCATATTTTTTTCTGCAAACGTACGGTTTTCCCGCCACCAAAAAATCTTTTTTATCCCAGTTTTTTCGGTAACAATGGACAGGACTAGGACGACATTGGCAACGCAAACACAATGACTAAGTTGTTTTTAAACGAAAACAAATAAAGGATACCATACGAAAAAAACACAAAATCAAAATTAAACTAGATAAACGACCATCAAATTGCACTTGGAAAATGGCCACTAAACTTTTCGTTTCGTCTAAACGGATTAAACGGATCCAATGGCACAAAGAGGGGAGACGTAGGGGGTATATAGCTTCTTTGGTTTCGTAACAATTTTTGTCTTTCTTTAATACGCTTTTTTGCTTCGTCAATCTAGTTTTAGAGTTTTACACTTGGTCAAGCTCATCTTTGAGGTCGTCTGGAATCCCTCCGATGTCTTTTTCTTTGGTTTCGTCCTCGGATTCTTCGCAGTCCACCGGATTAGCCACGGTTTCGCCGGTGGACAGATCAATGACCAAGTTATCTCGATCGTCGTCGTCTTCCTCTTCGTCCGAAAGCGGAATAGCTGGATTAGGATGATCTTCGGTCGAAAAAAGGCGTTCCAATGCTTCTTGCGCCGAGCCGGAATGCTTTCTCGAGCGACCCGTGACGGTTAGGTTGGAGTAGTGCAGGTATCCGTCGAGCTTGGCCCATTGCTTCCGGCTTTTAAAGTGCCACTTGCAGTGCTCCCTGAGTAGATGCTTCTGCGCCGCGCGGTAGTCGCAGAAATCGCACTTGAACGCGCCTGCGCCGCCGTTGCGCTCGTGGCGTTGCCCGTGGCTCTCCACGAACTCCTTGCGGGGCGCACTGTAAGGACACAGATGGCACGCAAACCATTTCTTGGGGTGGAATTGGGGAGTCGAATCGTCTTTGACGAGCCTGAGCGATCCTGATCCGCCAATGCCTTGCTTCTGCAGCATGAGGTGCTGCTGCTCGGCGATGGACAGAATCACTTGCGTCGACTGACTCAGTAGCGACTCGTCTTCGGCAGGATCCTGCGATTTGCAGGGTTCTAGGAACGGCTCCGGCTCTTCTTCGAGCTCGGAATCGCGGTTGTTGGTCAGCGCTTCGTGGATATCGTGCTTCCGGATGTGCTGGAGGTAATTCGCGTAGTATTTGACCGCGTAATCGCACTTGTCGCAGCGGTAATGCTGCTTGGAGCCGTGGAGACTCAGATGGATGTCGTACTGCTCGCGCTTTTCGAACGCAGAGGGACATTTCGAACATTTGAACCGCTTGGCGCGCAATCGACCGTTCTTACTGTACTGGGAGTTCCTTCCCGAATCTTCCTCTTCGTTAGTTTCCTCCGGTCCGTCCATTTCTTCGTCCTCGTGGCCGAATTCGTCTTCTAACGGATCTTCCGGATGGGGGAGCTCGAGGTTCTGGATTTGGAGCGCTAATTCCACTCCAGATAAAGGCACGTTTTCATCTTCGTTGGCTGAATTCGACGATTTCTTGTGGAGGTTCTCGTGTTTGGCCAAGTTGCCGGCAGTTTTGACGGCGTAGTCACAGAATTGGCACTTGTAAGGGCCTTCCCCGCCGTGTAAGGTATTGTGGTAGTCTAACGCAAACAGTTTGCAGAAGGTCGCAGGACAGACCGAGCATTGGAAACTACTAGTATTACTGCTTTTACTCGGCGAATTTGAGTACGAATTGGGGGAAGGACATGAAGACTGACTTTGACCCGCGTGCGCACTCAAGTCTATTGGTTGCGTACTGGGATCCGCGGACTGAACCGCTAGGATGTGCGGTTGCGGGTTGAGATCCGACACGGGGTACTGTTGTAGCAAGAACTGGGTTCGGTCTTGGTATTCGCGGCTATGGACCCGCAAGTGAGCCATCAGGTGGTGCTTCTGCCTGGCGGTGTAAGAACACATGTCGCAGCGGTGTGTAAATCGCGCTATGTGGAACTTTTCATGGATGACGAGCTCGTTCTCGTTCAGGAACCGCGCAGGACAGTTTTGGCAGAAGTGGAGCAGTTTGTCGGGTTCCGAACCGTTTTCGTCGTTCTCGGTTTGGTTTTTGCTGTTATCCTTGCTTGAGCTAACTGTAGACCGCGGTTGCAAAAGCAAGTCTAAACGCGGGGTGTTGTCTTCGGTCGTGGGCACGTCCCATTGCGCATCACCTAGCGCAGCTAGGGTTTGCAGCTGGTCCTCGTCACTGACCGTGGGGTCAACTAAACCGTGAATGACCCCCAAGATGTGTTGATGGACTTTGACGTGGGCGGAAAGCACTCCTGCGTTGTTGCAATGGTAGTTGCATAGATGGCAGCGCTGTAGGTCGAAATTGGTGTTATTATTGTTGTTGTGGTTGCTAGACCCGGTGTTGGTGTTTAAGTTTTGGTGACGTTTTTCGTGTTCTTGGATATTTACTTTACGGAAATTAACGTGGGGGCAAAACCTGCACTTGAACATTTTACAAAACTTGCCATCGGGCCGCGAGACCCAGGTCAGGGGAATGTCAGGCAATGAGCGCGTGTCGGTGTCCGTTAGACGCGGCAGCCGTTGGGGATTCAAATTCAAATGCGCGAAGTTGTTGTTGTCGGTAGAGGCGCTGACGCTGGGTGCAAAACTCTCTAACGACGTTTCCGTTTTAGCAGGGGATGCGTTGTTACATTCCACGTGGCTGGTTTCCGACCTCACTTCCTCGTCGATTTCCAAAGCGTTGTCCGAGTCATAACCAGCTTCAGAATCTGACGCATAACTCGCGTTACTCGCAAGCGCAGTGGTAGTAGACGCCGTCTCGGAACTGTCCACTTTTAAAGGCGGTAAACCGTGCACTCGCAAATGCTGGTTGAGTAAATGACGTCGACTCACGTTATAGGAGCATTGGGTGCACTTGAAAGGCGCTCCACGGGGCCGGTGGAATTGCTTGTGGTACAGAAACTGGCTCTTAGAATCGCTTACGTAAGGACATTGAGGGCATTTGTGGCGTTTGTTGGATACTTCGGGGGTGCTTTCGTCCTCCATCTCTGGTTGAGCCTCTTGAGAATGATCTGTGGGATTTTCCACTCCGTGCAGTTGCAAGTGCTCTGTTAAATCCCTGTTGTAATAAACCAAAATCAGAACAAATGATCTTTTTTATAAAATTTTAGATTAATATGGTTTTTATTAATTGGATTAAATTGTAATTTTGAATTATTTATTAAATATATTAGATTTTTATTTAATAGATTGAAATTCCCAGATTTTGTACTTTGTTTATTTATTATTAACTTATTTTATATTATTTTGTTATTATGGATGTTAATATTATTATAATATTATTTTAAGAAAAAGTGTCCTTACGCAGCATGAGTGGTGTTGTAAGTGCAGAGTCTGCATTTCTTAAAGCCCTTAGTACTGTTGTGGTGTCTGCGGTGTAGTTCCATGTCCGTAAGACTGCGGCCAGCAAAAGGGCACGTGGAGCACAAGTATTGCTGACGGTCGGGGTGCAAAATGTAGCCCAGACCGTCTTCTTCGGCGGACTGACGAGCAATTTCTACTTTGCGCTCCAACGACATTCTTCCGCCACCTCGGCCTCTCTTTCCAAAGAAGCTGAGACTAGTATTACTGGAAGGCGCGGACCAATGACTTTCTTTGGTCAGAACGGGTCCGTCGTCTTCCGGTAGTCTGTTTTCGACCACTTGGATGTTCCCGTTGTGCTTTAAACGGCAGTGTCGCTAAGTAGAAAAGATTTGTAGGAAATTAGCTTTTTGTTCTTGCGCACACCCGTGTAAGGTTAGTGGATTAGCTTTGAACGACACGAACTAATCTATCTTTCCCGTGTAAATTACTACAAAAATACCGCTCGGAAGTTGGAGCTGAAAGTAAGCGTTTTGTATGTTGTTGTTTTTACCTGGATCACATGTTTCCAGTTGGATACTTGGTTACAGACTCCGCAACGAAAAGCAGGCACAGGGGTGGGAAGGAGAGAAGATTGGAAAGGTGGTACAGAAAGGGGAGTGGCTTGAGAGGTACTGTGGATTACTGCCATGGCAAGGTCTTGATCTAAAGTGGAAGGTGCAGGATTAAGGCCTCCGTAGTGAACGCTACTAATGTGTTCCACCACCTTGTCACGGTCCCCGTCTCTAAAACAAAGTAAAAACGAAGTAGACAAACACAAAAACCGACACCATCATTAGCCAAGTTTTCTACGACATTTTTGGGTTGGTTTAGGGGAGTTATGCTTAGTCATAAAGAACTACAAAGAACCAAACCACCTTCTAAGAATAAGACCTTTTGTACCGGAAACAATAGCTTTTGTTGTTGTTTTTTAGTAAAAAATACCGTAACCTGTTAATACGTATGCAACTATATCCCAGTCCAAAAGAAAAGCTAACCGACCGAAGTCAAAACCTTAACCGGGTTTGCAGTATGAGTGCGGGGTAGTCCAACCATTCACTCGGTTAACGTTTATTATTCATTATTGTGTCTTTGCTTTGCCCAGGCAGGCCGGAGAAACGCTGCTTGTCCGGCCTGACAGGACGGGAGCTTTCGTTAAGCTTACCGAACGTTCCTCGTAGGGCAAGTCCGGACTCGTAGCGTTACTCCGGCTTTTTCCGGCCTGACAGGACGGGTTAAAGACGGTAGCTTTTGCTTACGCTGACCGAACGTTCCTCATACAGGCAAACCGGGACTCGTAGCGTTATTTCGGCTTGGCTTTACCAATGGTGCCGTGACACAATAATGAGTAATAGACGGTAACGGTAAATGAATGTTGCTTTACTAACCGGAACTCGTAGCGTTACTCCGGCTGGTTTTCCTTTTCATCTTACGGCTCGGTTAGTTTCTTGTTTTAGGCGGGACAAGTTACCAATAGTGTTAACTATGGTAATTAACCGTAACCGCGTTGTTTTGTGGTTTTAGGAAAAGCTCAAGTATTGCTTTGCTAGCGTAAATGTTTTTGCAGTTTTTTTACCCTAATGACACTCTGCCAATTTGATCCTTTGCCGCAGATTCCGCAGAAGAAATTATCCGTTTGGGTGTGCTTAGCCATGTGGGCCAATACCATGCGCTTGTCTTTATGCCTGTTTCGATCCAATTTTTGGTTACAGAAAAAGAAATCAATGAAAAACATGGAAGAAATGTTTTTCAATTCAAGGATGAATTGATTTGATATGACTCTAATTATCACAATCAAAATTGAAGTACAAATTTAGCGAATGCGTTGACTGTGAAAAGAAAGGAAGTTGCACTTACTTGAATATGCAGCGCTTGCACTTCCATACCGTGCGTCGATTCTCGTCACCCCGGTAGAGCCGTTGGGGAGAACCCGCTTCGGGTTGAGGTCGTAGCGCGGTTAAAGGTGGTGGTTGACGAAGGAGACTGGATAGGGGATTGTTGCCTGCCATAGTTGGAGCTCTGGTTAGTTTGGGCGGCTGAGGGACCCGCATATGTGACAAACCTGTGGTGTTGCCTTCCAAACTGGCACTCGCGGACACTGGAGACAGCGCGGCAGGCGACGGTGTTGCGCGAGGCGACATGGAAGGCGACAAGGACGCCGACCTCCCCACCGTCAATACTTTACTACTGTTCACAGTGGAACTCTCCATCACGCGTAAGGTGGTGAGGTACTGGTCGTATTGCTGGTGGTGCCGCTCGCCTGCGGGGTCCAGCATGACCACCGAGGCGGTTTGGTGGTCCGGGTCGCGGACCGTTTTCAGCTTGATATGTTTGGTAATGTCCCAGCGCCAATTGGATCGGTAGTTACACTGGGAGCATTCAAAAGGCTTGGTGTTCGAGTGCCCCACTATGTGGACATGGAACCTCGAGGCGGTATTGGCCCAAAAGTTACAATGGGGACAGCGGTACACCTTCCGGTACATCCCTTCGGCATTATTAGAACTATTCATCCCGCCAGTAACGGTGCCTATACCGGGAATCGTTTCTATGCCGACCATACTACTTTCCGACAGGTCGCTGGCTACCGAAACGCCATCTTCGGCGTCCCCTTCAGCCCCTGCCACTGCCGGAAGCACCGTCAGGGACGTCAGTGAGGCTTCCGGCGGTTGGTTCCACACGAAGACCTTGTTTTCCATCGGGTGAGGCTCTTGTTTGTGGTCCATCTCACTCGACGGATTCTGTACTTTCCCTTTAAGTTCCTCCGACGCTTCGAAATTTCGTTCCCGGAGGTCATTCTGCTCCTCTTCCATGGCTAACTGAGCCGCTGGACAGGTTTTGAGGTGGGTCAGTAGGTCTAACCTCGTTTTACAGCGATGGCGGCAGTATTGACATCTTGACGAGAGAGAGGTCGGGTTCGGGGGAGGGAGGGGTGGCCGCGTTCGAGGTCCACCTGAATGCAGCTTTTGATGGCGCACGGCTTCGGACAAGCATTTGGCTTCGTGCCCGCAAAATTGGCAAATGAGCTGGTTTATATTGGTCGGAGCTAGCTTTTCAGCCAGCTGGTCGAAAAAGGATGTGGTTTTGCTGTTGGGGTTATGCATGCCAGCATTCTTAGGACCTCTCGGGCTGTCTTTAGCGTTGTCCGTGTTGGTGTTCCACGGAAATATGTAATCAGAGGACAAGGATGCAGTTCCCGATGATAAGGCGTTGAATTTCTCGGCATCCGTCTTGGCTAGTAACCCGACTGCTTCCAGGATCGGAGGACTAAACTCCGTAGCTGGTTGGGTGTTGAATTCGGCGCGTTTCGGGATCTGCGGGATGCGCAAAATGGTCGGCGTCGCTTTATCCGCGGCTGGTGTCGAGGTTACCGACGGTACTTGTGGCGAATTCGTGTGGTTAAGCATGGAACCGATAGGAATCAGGTTAGGAATGGGCCGCGGAGGCGGTTTGTTGAAGGCTTTCAGGAAAGACGACTCAGTCGGAGCCTCGCGAGGCAAGTCCAGCGACGCCGAAGCGGATTCGACCGGGATTCCATGGACACGCTCTTCGTGCTGCTGAATTTCCGAGTCCCACACCGCCTTAAAAGAGCAGAAGCGACATTGGGCATGTTTTCCGAAGACTGAATCGCTTTTGGAACCCGTGTCGCTCGCATTTTTGGGTACAGTCAAGGCCATGGGCGGAGTCGACGATTTGCCGTGACGCTCCACCGACATTTCGTGGTCTTCTGGCGCCGCCAGGTCGTCTATGTCTGGCAGGTCTTCTTCACGCTCTAATCGCAGTAAATCCAGCTCTTCGGCGTCCATAGATGCATCCGCTTCGTCCGACGCGCCTACCTTGTTGCGGCGCCGGGACACCCGAGCCCGTTCGGGCGTCAGATGGTGATTTTGGATGTGCACGGTAAGACTTTGTTTGATGTGCGCCGTGAAGTTGCACAGCGAGCATTGGTACATACCTCCGCCCATGTGGTTCTTGAGATGTCGATCTAGGTTCCATTTGTAGGGCGTGCGGAATTCGCACATGTCGCATTTAATCATGGGCATGGAATGGTACTTGACGTGTTTAGTGTAGCGCGCTTTGACGTGGGTCACGTAATTGCATTTCACGCAGCGAAAGAACTTTTTCTTTAAATGGACCAAGCGTTCATGTCGCTGGAGCAGGACGCGGGATTTGGTCACGAAATCGCAGACGGAGCAGCGCAGTTCTTCACTCTTCCCGACTGAGTGCCGGAAAGAGTGATGGTAGGCACTGGAGGAGCGTTCTTCGTCCGCGGCGATCGCAGCCGCTTCTTCGGCTTCAAAGTAGTCCTCTTCCATCATGTCTGCTTCGGCCGTCGCGCCGCTGCTGTCATTGTCCTCGTCCAACTCTTCTTCCTCCTCGTCGTCTTCCACGAGCTGAGGGACTACTATTTCTTCTTCTATTTTGTGTTTCATCCGTTTGGCGGCCGTTGTGTAGGAGGAACTTTTCGGTGGCGTCGGGTGTATTATTGCTGTATTACTGCCCGTTCGCCGCGTACTGCGTTTAGGACTTTTGGGACTAGGGATAAACATGGAATTCGAGTCTGAAGAGGAGCGGGAAGAGCGGGAGGCCGCCGCTTTACTCCCTTCTTTTGATTGCGGACTGTTACCTTGAACGGTCGTCATAAGGCTGCTGGTGCTGGCGTTCGATAACGGCTGCGTGCCGTTGTCCGCTGGCAGATCGTGGACCATCCGCAGGTGTCGCTGGAGCTTTTGATTGTGTCTCGAAGCATAAATACACAACTGGCATTCATAAATGCGCAGTTTCTCCCCGTGCTCTTCCTTTAAGTGGTAGAGGTAAGAGCGCGGGTTCTGAGTGAAGAAATAACACCGACTGCAATGGTAATTGCGCTTGATCCGAGTTTGCGGCAAGTCGCCCAGTTCCGCCATGCTCTGGCTCGCCGGGACGCCTGTTGCTGCCTCCCAATAGAACGTCGAAGCGGGTTTGGATCCGCTAGCCGCGCGCCCGCCCACCATTGCTCCCTTTTCGCCGCGATAGTTACCTTTAGCAACTCACATAACGTCCTGCTAACCACCTGGAAATATGCAAATAGGTATCACTATAGCTTCTTCCACCTCTAAACTATACAACTAAATTCTGAAACTATATAACGAAAAGTCTCGCAGACTGTTGACAATACTAAGGTAATATTGGTTTCTAAATCGGGTCCTCAATGATTTATATTCTGTTTGTTTATTGTTTTGGTGAACATTTCGGTACAGACAGTATGGAACTCTAACTAGCGGATTCCTGAAGCAGAATAGAACGTAAAAAAAATTTGGGGACATCTTTTGAGGTCATCTTTCGGAGGTATATGGTCTCTTGCATGGTAATCGACTGGAATTATTCGTTGGGCGAAAGAGAGGGAATGACGCGCAGACTAACTGCTACCTTTGGTTGAGTTTCGCTTTGGATTGCATGCGTAAGTAAGATAAGGCTTAGATATACTTTGGCCTTCTGGAGTTTTGGAGAGACTCCTTCTGAGCTTTCGTTTCTACTGAAGCGCTCTGCTTCGGGTCGCCGGTCGCCTCCAACATAACAGAAACAGAGCACGTGATATTTGGGGGAACTTAAGGCAAGTCAGCTCTTTCCTTTCCCCCCACCTCAGAAAAGCTTTGGCTTTTGGTTTACAGTATATAAAAGCGCCACACACCAGCCTTGACTCATAACGTGTTGCTCATTTCATAGACAGTTTTGCTCGCTTGGCTATGCGCACAGCGCACCTCATCATGGATGGAACCATGAGCTCATCAAATGACCGCTAACGAAACACCATAAGCGGGCGAGAAAGAACGAGAGAGCGCGTCGTGTGTGCGTGTAGGTCTACTGTACGAAAAGTCTTTCGCTGGGGCATGGGAATATATGAATGTCCTTGGAGGAAAAACAAGAACCAAAGCGGGTTGAGCGAGAACTATCATCAGGGAGGGTTTTTAGAAAAATTGGGTAGCTATATAGAGTTGACTCGAAGGTTCTACGAGGGAACCTGGAACGTTGCTCCGCATTCTAATGACGATTAACGTGAAGGGGATATTATGTACTGTATTGGTACAATAGCCTATGCACATCTTTTTAATAACGCGTTCCAACTGCACTGGTGCAATAGTTTTCGCACTTAACCTGTATGCACTGAACATACAGATATGCATGATTGACAGACTGAGTGCTACAAATATTGCACCAGTGCAGCCCGTGGAACGCGCTAGAACTCCTGCTCGTTTTTTTTGTAATTTCGCCCATTTAACCCCACGTCATATCATATATTGTTTCACCATCCAAAATGCAAGCCAAAATGTCATTGGATGCAGAAGGTAAAAAAGGGAAGGTGGACCTTTTGTTTTCCAGGAAGGAGTTTAGAGCTTCGCAGCTGTTGCAGAGATGCCGAAGTACGCTGCGCTTAAAGGAAGGCATATGTATGCATGTGTATGTATATGTCTATAACACAAGAGCAAAGTGGAGATTGGGAAATGAATGGTGTGGTCTGGTTTTGTCCGCCGTGCAAAGGGGGGAAAAGAGACGCAACTTAATGTGTTCTACAGGTATAACACCGGATTGTTGCACTCGATGAAGAGGAAACTGACAGGGATTCATTTGCACAGGTGGGGAAACGGTATAGAGACAGAGAGAGAGGAGAAAAGGAGAGAGAGAAACATACGCAGAGCACTTGAGAATGAGACTTTTCTTCTAACTCGACAGAGGTTTCCGGTCCTATGGTATGGTTGCAAGAAGGGATCACGTGATGGGAATTAATTTGCTTTAATAACATACTGTAAGTCTGGAAAAGCTACCAAGGTACTGTACCAGGTACCCTCCCCCCCCCCCCCTCCCTCTCCTCGTCTATCCCCATTCCCCAATCCCTAAGCATCACCTTACCATTTCCAAAGTATAGTATGGGCGAGATAAGGGTACGGAATTTGAGGGAAAGTGTATATATTTGATAAATATTACTAATAGGATACCTTGAACGCATACTTGATAGATATTAAGAATTTCTTAACAATTAAGGATCTAACAGATATTGCAACAAGCTATGGTACCACCGTAACTGTTACCAGTACCGTCTACCTATTACCCAATATACTGTACTACCCGTAATGTTATTATCCATAATACGGTACATGTACCGTCTATATTTTGCATGCGCACTAATCGCGTTTTCAACTGGGAACCCTGGTGCAGCAGTTTCGGCACTGAATCCCACAAAATGGAGTGTTGCAACAGTGAATTTGTGCCATGGTGAATAAGGATGTTCTAACACTGCTATAGTAACTTAGCGCTGAACATAAACGTTCGGAGAAAGTATAGTAGCAATTTCGTTTTTTTCCCCAAATTGTAAAATTAAATACTCGTACTTAAACCACTATTTCTGCTAGTATTAAATGCTTAATGGCTCGTGGGAATTTGTGTACAATTGCAAAGAAAATACTGTGACAAGGAGGTGTGTGTTCTAACCGAAAGAGGCTTCGGGTTTCTGATCCAAGTGACGGTATTAATTTGGACATTACCGGCAAAAAAGGCTAACGGCAGTTCGAGTAATGCGATGGTTAGAATGTTCGCAGTTGCTAGAATGGTTCAGCACGCTAAGGTAGTTATGAAGCATATACCTATTGGGGTTACGGGAAGCTGGCGTGCAGTGCTAAGAGCCCTGGTAAAGTTTAAATTGCCGGGGAGGGGAAATAAATTGGCCGGAATTGTCGACAGAACAATGATGGAAAGTGACCGCGTCTGTTACAAGTACACAGGTGGCTGTTCTACTGTCTCTGAGTGCATGTGTGTGTCCCTACCTGTGTGTCAAAAGGTCTGTGCTACTGGTTCCATAAGTTGCAGGTGCCTGGGTGTATAACAACCGTATTTGATAGCCCTCCCTCGCATGTGCACCTGAAAGAGGAACTGGGATACGAATATAGAGGATTTGTTTCTCCTCGCGACAGACGCAGGTTTATAGCACGCTTTTGGGAACGGAGGAGATCGCTACTTGCAATTGAACTATTTGGGAGCAGTTTACAGGACACTTCCTTTTGCGCTCTACAAATATTTTCTACCGAAGTCTCGTCCCTCTTTATTGCCTCCAAGACAAACGAGCGTTGGGTTCCTGGCGCTGGTAAAGACAAAAAAAGTGATTACGATGGAACGGGAAGCTGCGGAGAATGCGGGACTCCGCTATCTCCGACCGCTTCGCGCCAGACGTAGCCACGTCCGCTGCCTGAAGTTGAAACGCAGCACTTGATTGTTGTTTTTATGGATGGGGAAGCTTCTCGAGTTCTTCCTTCGCGTCTTTGGCTTCCACGTAACATGGAGCCAGCTTCGGTACGTGTAATACGAGGTTCCTTCCCGTTTTGGCGTTAAAGGTTTTGAACGTGGAAGAGCGACGCCAAGTTGCCGTGTTGTATATCTTCCGTGACCATGGAAATGGTAACGACAAAAGCAACGGCGGGTGGAGGAGTTGGCCACGTATGGGGGCGCCCAAAGAACAAAGGTTGGGTGAGGAGGGAGGCAGGTTAAGAGGACGACGAAAGAACACGTAAGGACGCACGGAGCGCTACCTGAGCTGGGGAAGAACGTGCTTAGAATCTATTTCACCCCGCAAGACGCACACACACACATTACAATTACGGCATGCACAGGAGCACCAACCGCCAAACTACAATCCGCATAAGAAAAGCCAACGGGTTTGTCTTCTATCTTGTGGTTTTTGGGGTTCAGGCTAGTAGCTAGGATCTAGAGTAAGTAAGCTTCCAAACCAAACCCAAAAGTTTTTCCCCTATTGCCACTCTGCTGGCTTTTTACTATATGGAGCTGCGCAGCACATTGATCCGGTGGCTACGGAAGGTGCGGCGGATCGTAACCAAACCAACCAAACCCTCCCCTGCTGGGGTTACTATAACTACATGGCGTCCGCTCACGAAGGCGTCTTCCATGGACGTCTCTCCATCTCCCAGCAGCTTCCCTCTCATCGCTCAGTCCCTAACTCTTCCTTGTCCCCTTTTCTTACGTCTTGCCCTTTTGGCAAGTGTCTGTGGAAGGTTCCCTGTTCCATCTTCAACTTTGGCTGGGCTGAGGCTTCAACGCAACGTTGCTGAGAAACAACGTGGCGCCTAGCGGAGCTTCGAGTCTGCATGGGGTCGCTGTAGTCGCCTATGTGGGAGCTCGTGTGTTATGTGTTGCCAACTGGTGCGGAAAAGGAGGAGGGTAGGAGGCAGGAGGAGTGGGAGGAATAAAAAGGGGACCAAACTAGGGCAGCACAAGCAACCGAACATAATCCTCCATGGGTCCTCATATGTAAGTCGCTAACACGGAATGCAATAACAAAAAAGCCCGAATGAGTGTTGGTATCTACGCCTGTGTTCTGCGTCACAACTTGCAAGTTTCCTTGGGTCTTAAGCACTTACGCATACAAGGAAAAATGGTTCCGAAATTCACACTATCCAATTGCCGAACTTCTTCACTGTGAATCTTTTCCTTATACCCCACTTCATTGTACTTAATTTAAGAATCAGTTTGAGGTAGATTGGACTTCCTTTCTAAAAATTCCGACAAATAAGACATCGAAGAGTAAGTTTGAGGTTGATTAGACTGACTCTTCGATGTCTTATTTTCGGAATTATTGGAAGGAATTAGAAGATGGTTAGATGGAAAAGAATTTCGACATCTCTGGCGGGGGAAGTAACGTTTTTGTTCAACGTGGGCAACTTTTGACATATAGAGTCGTTCGCTAAGCGAGTCAGATGACCGCAGCCATCTACTTGATACCACACTCCTATAACCATACCCCTTTTTCGCATCCCTCCTTCCCCCACATATCCACACTAAGCCCCTCGCCCCACCCCTTCCCTCCGCTGGAAAGAGGCGGATGTGAGTTCAGTTCGGGGGGGATCAAGTTCGCGGATTAGAATTACGTCACGAGAAGTTACAAGTTCACTTACTTGTGGTTGGTGGATGAACGGTAAAGTCAAGACTTGTAGTTGCAAACGAACGAAGGAATCCAATTGTTGGTGGTGTGCCGGAATTCAGAACCATAAGTTTGCAACCTGAGTAATAAGGTGTCACCGTTCCACTCTTGATGGTTTGAAACAGAAGAGGGAGTGGGGAGAATTCAAACGGAGTTTTGAGGTAAGCCTCCACAGAAAAATGTTACCGAAAAACAAATAAATAGTAATAATAAGAGGAGGAGAAGCCTTCCTGCAGAGTCGATGCAGCAACACACAACACAACGACCGGACTCCTCAACGCCGACTACCGAGTTCTAACGATACCCTTACCGTACCGCATAGCCAACCCATGCCAGAAACGCCCAATGGACGACGGTGCGGGACGTTGGGAAACTTCCCCGGCTGCCAGTCTTCTTCCCTGTTGGTCTGGTCGCCGTTTTCTCTCCCGTTCCAAGATACACCGAGATACCGCAGTTCACCGGAGCGGATGGAATGGCTCTATACTATATAACGTGTGCATGTATATATGTGCCTTGTGTATGTGGAGCTCTAGAGCTCCAGCCTCAGCCCAACCAACACACGATCCTAATCCGCACAAGGGCTTTTCGGGTTAAAACAGACCCACGACATCGACAGAAACCTCCATCGTCTGCTCATGAAACGCAACCACCTTTGAAACATTTTACTAATAAGACGGAGCTCTTTCCTGAGGAGACGTAAGAAGGAAGGTGACAGTCAAAATACATTTTTACAAATAAAAAAAGCTGAAGGAACTACCCCAGGTAAACGAAGTGGAGGAAACTTTTATCATCCTTACGTCAGCTGATGTGTCGAAAGTCCAGGGGAGGCAGGCGGGGCCGTGTAAGAAAAGCGAAAACACTTTCTTTTGCTTTGGTATGTGCAATAGGTGCTCCTTATCATATCTTTTGACGGGAACCACACAAAGAAACAAACAATATACGTTGGTCTAGCCACCTCCTTCGCGGAAGTCATGATTAGTTTCTGTTTAAATGTCCCTCTTTTCTGTTTAAAAAAATAAGAGTAATCATGTTAATAGTCCTTTCGAGGATCTTTCGAAGGATCAAGAGCAATATCGCCTTTAATGCTTCGGTGATGGACCCGAAGGTGTATATATAGCGAACAATGCAAAGGGAAGCCATGGCAATGACGGAGGACGTGTATACGTGTATGAGGAGAGGGTTTGTTGCACTTTGCCCGTTGCCACGTAGGGTTACTGAAAGCGCCTAGCCAAAAGCTCGCTTGCTTCCTCCTCTTCGGGACTTGGCTACGTTCTCCACATACAACAGTTATTGATTTGTACGACGTCGACCTCCTCTGCAGGTCTTCCAGCTTGCATGAGGGTAAAACCCAAACCAGCCTGTCCGCCACTCCGTGCCATGTACTGTAACTCTTACTCCGCGTAGAGTGTCTATGTGTACCCCAGCCATCACCCACAGTAGCAGGAGCGCAAAGGGGACACGGCTAAAAATCCCACCGGTAGGGATGCTCCTCCCCAGAAGACTCCCACAAACAGAAGAAACAAATCCGTAGCACTACTACCTTGAAGTGCTTGATTGATTCCGCCGACCAACTGGGTTCCCGTGTCGTTTTCTGGCCGATTCCGAGCCAGACGAATAGCGCAGGGAAGCTTGGGAGAGAGCCCAACTTTTCCTGATGAAGCCAAGGTATTTTAGACCCCCTGGAAAGCGTAATCACCTTATCATGAACGCTAAGATGAGGGAGACTCCAGGTATTAGCAGCTACTTCCCAAAAGCGCTTTGCCTTTGGTCAAAATTACTTGCTTTAAAGAATCGTTATTTGAGGCTGTCCTTGGTAGGGTGGGACTCGGGTTTCGGTTTCGAGTCCGTATCAGAAATACTTTTTTCGTTCGAGTTTTTAGTCCGGAAAAAATGGTTGACGTAAGTGGACAGGAAGGTTTTATCAGGCGACCAAACGGACTAACGACCTTCTCGACCGGAGTTCGACGATCGATGGATGTCGGTGTGTGTGTGTGTACACGTATGGCGACGGGAGTAATAAGAAGGTCATGAATATAACGCCCGGCAAAGCAAGCAAGAGACAGAGAGAGACTTTGGTAAATGCCATAACAGTCAGTGTATGGTAGACAGGTTTAGAGCCTCACTTGAAATCTTTATCAGCCAAAGCTCCGAGGTAAGATTCCATCTTATCAGTTTGTAGTGTGACTGACTGCACTGGATAGCTGGGCCTTGATTAGGGAAGGTATGGCCAAAGCGGGTCCTGGTCGGTCAGCGAGACACCGGAGAGAGACAGAGAGAGAGAGAGAGAGGTGAGGTGCCAAGCGACGAGGAGAAGTCCTATACCTAGAACAGAAAGCCCACTTCTGCAACACACGACTTACACCCTCCTTGCCCCTCCACCTCCCAAACCACGTCAGCATTCTTCCGTCTTGTGTGCTTCTTCGTGCTTCCAGCTTGAGCTGGGGAAAAGGGAGCCCCCGATTGCAGAAGAATGACGTCGCAAAGCCGATGGCAAAGAACTGCGTTTTCTTTTCCTTGGTGGAGAAGCTCATGTCGAAAAGCCCAAAGCCGAGCTGTGCAAAGGCCAGAAATAAACCCTCCTCCAACTCGTCACTCCTTAACCATCCATGCCGGGGTTCCGTGGGGGTTCTTGGGGAAATCGGTAAGCGAGATGAAGCTAACCTCGAGTTTTTCATCCAAGCTTCTTTGGGCTTGGGGCCCAGCGGCCTCCTCGCGGTGTTGCGTTCGCGTTCGCACCTTTGAACTAGAGCCAGAAATTTGGCAAAGGAAGGAAGAAGAAACGGCCAAGGACGGGTATAACCGTTCCTACCTAAAAGACGCCAAAGACAAGTTAGAGCTTGAGCTCAAAGCTCATCAGGGGCGCTGCGAAAGCTTTTTACTCCGGGAAAGGAGCACGCGGACAGTGCCGATATCTGTTGGGGGGGTGCTGGGTGGTGGAAGCTAACCTGGAAACCTTAGGAAAGAGAGCAAAACGAGGACCTCTCCCTTATCCGTACTCTTATCGCCTACCTGTCCCTGATTACCTTGCTTCAGGTTTCTTTCACAAGAGAAGTCTCTTTCAATAAGGTGTTTCGTCTCTAGCGAAAGGTGCTTTGGACATTGGTCATTTAAAAAAATACGTCTGACCGCGTTAATAGGAAGTATGACGAGTCGCAACTTTTTTCTTTAAATAAATGTAAAAAGAACGGACGAAGATGTCGACTGGGGAGGGGGTTGCTGAGCAAAAGGCAAATTTCCCTCCGGAAGGCATCCAAGCATATTAACGGATGTAAGAGCAAAAGCAGCAGCAGAAGCGAACCACGCCAACCCACGGAGTTAAGGTGGATGGATGAAGACAAAGATGGAAAAGGCAGAGAGACGACTACGTCCAGAAAACAGGGGAAAATCGATGCAAACCTACGCGGAGCGACTTGGGTGTGTGTGACGCTGTCTGTCTGAATTGCTGGCTCGCTTGGGCCTAAATTTGGTGGCCCCAACCTCAACAAGCAACCAGAAAACCCGAGGCAACAGATATAAAAGGGGCCCTTTTCAAAGTGTATTTATCACGCCATCTTATTTCCCCAATAGATGTCAGAAATTATGGAACTATTTTTCATAAATTTACCATCGCCTCTACATTATTCCTCTGATGGTGTCTATTGGTTGCATTAAAAAGATTAAAAGAAATAGACTGTCTTATCTTGTAAGCAGAAAAATGAAAAGTTTTCTAAGAATAAATTGGATACCAGCTTCGATAAAATTATCAGATAAAAACAATCAGTAAAGCTAAAAAAGAAATAGGAGCTTTTTCATGGCTTATTACCTATATGAAGCCTAGTGCGAAGGGCTTATTGGCTCTCATTCATTTTGACTCTTTGCTCTTATTCATTAATTTCATTGTTTCTTGTGAAATTAAAAGAGAAATAACCATTCTTAATGTCACGAAGAAGATTAGTATAGCTATGGTTATTTTAATAGAGAAAAAGGACAATTATCTATCATAATAAAGGCAAAGATTTTGGAAAGTTTGTTTACTATTATAAGCCTCTAGGAACTGTTTTCTATTGTTTACAAGTAGCTCGTAGTGGTCTTCTACACGTGTCCATTGTTGCTTGTCGTTTCGCGAGGATTTTAATCAAATTCTCCTAACTAGTAAACTGCTACATCAACTTTTATAGCTTATAACTATTGAGATTCAAAAGCTTCAATGTTCAAGAGTTGCCAGGTATTTTGTAGAATAGTTTCCCCTAATTTTCGCGCGTTTTCCAGTCCCAGCAATCCGCAACTGAAAACGCTGACTCCCTTGGAACTCTTAAATAAACGAAGTCAAGTTCACAAAATGGGGAAAGTGTACCTCCGACTCGTGGAAAGCGAAGCCAGACTCTCGTTAAACTTCAGGTACTCGAACCCTGGTTTGAACGTGGATCGCTGGTTTAATCTCAACAGGTCCATTGAAGAACCGTTGAGTGACTTGGCCTCCCGGATTTCCAACAACCTGGAGAAGGTGCTTGCCAAGAAAAGCGATCGAAGGAAGAAAAAGAACCAACCCAATGTTCCTGCCCAAGATTGCAAACTAGAAGTCACTTTCATGAAAGATAACCTGCCCATTGCTCTAGATTCGGCGTCCAAAGTCTTGGCCCAACACCCTTGCTCCATTCAGATTGGGGAAATTACTTACGAAATCGATGTCAATCCTCCTACGGTGAAGAACGTTCAATTGCCTTCTTGTATCATGGCAGAATTCCCGGTTTACCCGCGGAAAATCGATTTCGAGTTCTGTTTGCCGGAAGAAAGTCAGTTTGTGTGGTACACATTACCTTCATCGGCTTTGCCTGTAAGCGAGAAGAATACTAGTACGAGCGCTAGCAACGTAGATCCTCAAATCCCCGAAGATTCCGACCAGTGGGAGCGAATCAGTGAAGGCTTCTATTTCGTGCCTACCAACGATTTAGTTGACCATTACCTGAAGCTAAAGTGCATCCCAAAGACGGGGGATCGGATCGGCTTACCCTCCGTGGCTATCAGTACTATCCCAGTGACTGCAGGACCTGGTGTATGTCCTTTTGATACTCGACATGCATTCACAACTGCTCGGATGAATGAAGAAGGGTAAAAAACAAACAAAATTACGCTTAGTAACTCGTCACTTATGACATGTATGATTACTAAACACATTTTAATTGCTTTCCCAAAAGGTTTCGCGTAATGTCGTATAACATCTTGGCGGACTTGTACGCGGATTCGGATTTCTCCAGAACCGTTTTGTTCCCGTACTGTCCCCGGTATGCCTTAGCTATTGACTACCGCAAACAGCTCTTTTTGAAAGAAATTATAGGTAATTTATTACAATTTATTTTTAAAAATGAGATTTGATTCCTTTTTTAGCTGGAAAAATGTACTAATTTCTTGTTCGATACTTTTTATTTAATTTTATTATATTTTCATATTCTTATTGCATTTTCGTATTATTTGTATTTATTCGTATTATTAATATTTTCTTTTGGATTTTCTTAGGTTACCATGCTGACATCGTTTGTTTACAGGAAGTGGATTCCAAGATCTTCGACTATGATCTGCAACCATTGCTAGGATCTCTTAATTATGATTCGGTATTCCATGTCAAAGGAGGAACTGTAGCTGAAGGATTGGCGTGCATTTTCAACAAGAAAAAGTTTAGGTAATGTTTTAGAATATTAATTTTTAAAGAAATATATATTTTTCTTATTTAGGTTAGTGGAAAGCTCTAGTAGAGTGTTGGGTGAAGAAATCAAGTCAAATGCTCTCTTCGCCGACATATTGGAAGCTCTTC
The DNA here is from genome assembly GCA_003724045.1 of Lepidurus arcticus. Taxonomy (NCBI): domain Eukaryota; kingdom Metazoa; phylum Arthropoda; class Branchiopoda; order Notostraca; family Triopsidae; genus Lepidurus; species Lepidurus arcticus. Next base: position 113,130 of record RJJA01000066.1, on the reverse strand, counting down.
AGCGAAATGAGGCGCTATTCAATCGCGTAACTGCAAGAACGACTTCTGCGTTGGTAAAATTGTCAAATCAACTTCTTGGTGTTCTTTTTCTAGATTTTTTTTTTTAGGTTTGTGTGTTGGAAAGCGTAGAACACCCTGGTCGAAGGATAGTCGTGGGAAACACTCACTTGTACTTCCATCCTAATGCTGATCATGTCAGATTAGTGCAAGCAACAGCTGCCATACGCCTTGTAAGGGAAATGGTAACGAAACATCAAGTAAGATTTCTGGAAAATGTTATGATTATTAATTTGTTTTAGTTAAATGAAACGAAATTGAGTTATATTTAATTGTATAGGCATTGTCGTCGGATGTTAGACTGCTTTTCTGTGGTGACTTTAATAGTTGCCCGGAATATGCTGTTTATGAGCTGTTCACGCAACAGTTCATCCCTGTTGAGCATTCGGATTGGAATAGTTGTAGGTTTGGGGATTTTTTGTTTTATAAAGTACTGATTAAGTGACCCTCTAAGGTCCAGAAGAAGCCGTTAAGGGTTTGACTGTTACACAGCCTTTTAAACTGTTTAGCGCATGCGGAACACCACCGTTTACGAATTACGTAGGCGGGTTTGTTGGATGTTTAGACTACATTTTTTGCGAGGAAGAAAAATTCCAAGTGGAACAGGTAAGCAAACGTATTCCAGGTTGAGGTGCTAATCCGGTTTCCTTTCTTTTTCATTTTTTTAAGGTGGTTCCCCTACCTAGTTTAGAAGAAGTTCAAGAACACACTGCCTTGCCCAGTGTGGTTTTTCCTTCCGATCATGTAGCTTTAGTGGCGGATTTGTTGTGGAAATAATAACTTGAATAATAATTTATAACTTAGATTGTTATCGTGTTAATTTATGACATAAAGGAATTGTAAATAACTTCGGATTCGGTGTAATTCTATTTAAACAGCAGTTTTAAAGTCCAACTTTTAAGCCGACCGCCAATAATAAATGTATTTCTTCCTCGCTAGGTGGCCACCGTCGACAACCTAACCGCAAATAATACATGTATTTCTCCCGCGCTAGGTGGCCAGTGTCGCAATCGAACGTATGGCGTTTGTTTGGCGAGCTCAAAAATACAAGTTAAAATCGTGATTTAGCGTGTTATCTGGCGTACTTTCTACAGTAAGTTATGCCTGAAAAGCTTCATTAACTATCTAAGAAATATAATATCTTAAAACGAATCCAATTTTAGCACATTTTAATTCCTTTTTATGTTACATTAAGCTCTAGGTCTAGCCATGGAGATTGATTCTCCTGTTCGTGCATCAGGCCTGAGTTCCGTGGTAATTCCCGCCAATCGTGACCACCAAGACCCAGCAAGTGAAGAGGAAATCACACTCCACGATGAGCAGCTCGATTCTCCTCAACGCAAGCGTAAACACAGAACCGATTCAGAATCCAGCCATGGCTATGAAGTCAACGTCCGCGAGGTTAAGAAGCAACCAGAGGGTTTCATAAAGCCTTCCAGCGATGGAGAACTTTCCGACACCGAGCCCAAGCGTCAAAAGCGAGAAGATCGTTCCAAAGACGCGAGAAAAGAACACAAAGAAGAAGAAGATCAGTACGTTGGAGCCCGATATTGGGGTGGAAGACCCAGACAACTCCATCGAGATGATCCAAATCGTGGTCGGCCTTACCCGAATGACAGCCCACCACCACGAGACAGACCTGCGAAAGAAGAACCTCCAAGAATTAGGAAACCCCAAGTGGATGAAACCATTTCCACGCGAACAGGTGGAGCTTATATCCCGCCCGCCAAATTGCGAATGATGCAGCAAGCCATAACCGATAAAAACAGCATGGCTTACCAACGTCTCGCTTGGGAAGCACTTAAGAAGTCCATTCATGGCTTAATTAACAAGATCAACACTTCAAATATCAAACACATCATTCGCGGACTGTTTAAAGAGAACGTCGTCCGTGGGCGTGGTATGCTCTGCAGGTCTATAATGCAAGCCCAAGCCGCTTCCCCGACCTTCACTCATGTTTATGCTTCCTTAGTTTCCATCATTAATACGAAAGTAATTCACATTGCATTAATAATCTGTTTCAATTTTTATCATCTTCTTGAACAATTTCTTGAATTTGTTTTAAAAAAATTAATCCTAGTTTTTCAATATTAATTCATTTTTTTCACTATTTGCTCAATTTTTTAATATTTATTCAATTTTTTCAATATTAATTCAGTTTTTTCACTATTTGTTCAATTTTTTCAATATTTATTCAATTTTTTCAATATTTATTCAACATTTATTCAATAGTTTCCGAATATTGGCGAGTTGCTACTCAAAAGGCTGGTTCTGCAATTCAGACGTGGCTTTCGTCGCAATGAGAAAGTGTCTTGCATGGCAGCCACGCGTTTTATTGCTCATCTCGTTAACCAGCAAGTGGTAAGTCTTAAAATTCCATTAAAATCTATTGAATAACAAAATAATGTCCTTAATTTCTATTTTGTGAACAACAGGCTCATGAAATTTTGGCCCTGGAGCTTCTTACGCTGCTCCTAGAGAACCCTACAGACGATTCTGTCGAGGTGGCAGTGGGATTTTTGAAGGAATCCGGTATGAAACTCACGGAATTATCCCCACGTGGCATCCACGCTGTGTTCGAGCGTTTAAGACACGTTTTACACGAAGCTCCCTTGGATAAAAGAGTACAAACTTACCCACTTGATCTGCTTTTACATAACAGTAATTATTATAAAATCGTGTATTTTTTTATTAGGTGAAATACATGATTGAGGTCATGTTCCAAGTTCGCAAGGATGGATTCAAAGATTTCCCGTCTGTCGTGAAGGAGTTGGATTTGGTAGAAGAACAAGAGCAGTTTACACATTTAATGTCCTTGGAAGATCCCACAGATCCAGAAACCATGCTAGGTTAATTTAACATGCCTATTCATTCCTAGTTACATTTGGTTATTAGTACTTGATATATGATTATTGGAATGATGCGTTTTGTGTCTTATCCGTCATATTTAGTTCATTATTATCGTTACTCCTATTAATATTTAAATTAATATTATTTGCATACTTAGTTTTTTATATTTTTTTAAATCCATTTTAGACGTGTTTAAATTGGATCCCGAGTTTGAAGCCAATGAAGAAAAGTACAAAGGCGTGATGCAAGACATTCTGGATGAGTCCAGCGATGATGACGAAGATAAGTCTGGCTCGGAATCCGAGTCTTCCAGCGAAGAGGACGAAGGTAAAAGGCTTTTAATCGGGGTAGAAATCCCTGAATTCGGTTAAAATTGGTGTTTTTTTTTAGAAGAAAAGCTGGAGAAGGAAACCGCCATCTTGGACCAGACCGAAACCAACTTGGTGAATCTGCGGCGGACGATTTACTTGACGATTCAGTCCAGTTTGGATCACAATGAGACCGTGCACAAGCTCATGAAGATGCAATTGAAACCCGGACAGGAAGTCGAGCTTTGCCACATGATTTTGGATTGTTGCGCCCAGCAAAGGACGTACGAGAAGTTCTTTGGCCTCACGGCCCAGGTAAAAGGCTTTTTTCCTGGAATTAGTTCTGTTACTAGGTCAGATCCAATGTTAAAACTCTTCCCTAAATTTTATCTTTTGGGTCCTTCTAGCGGTTCTGCCAGTTGAACGGGTTGTATTTGGGGCCTTTCCAGCAACTGTTTAAAGACACTTACGATACGATCCATCGCCTGGAAACCAATCGTCTTAGGAACGTTGCGAAATTTTTTGCGCATTTGCTATTCTCAGACTCCATTTCCTGGGAAGTCTTCGGTAATATCCGTCTCAATGAGGAAGAGACGTCATCGTCGTCCAGAATCTTTATCAAGATTCTCTTTCAAGAACTGGCCGAGTATTTAGGATTAGCCAAGTTGAATGAACGGCTAAAAGATCCGTAAGTTTACTTTCTCGCCTCAATGAAAAGCGCAATTGACGTTTCTTTTTTAGATAAAATAGAGGATTGAAACTTAGTAATTGTTTTATTTGAATTTTTCAATTTTAGGACGTTGCAAGTTGGCTTTGAGGGTATGTTTCCCAGAGACGATCCACGCAACACCCGTTTTGCTATCAATTTCTTCACATCCATTGGCCTGGGTGGACTGACGTAAGGAAGCCAAACATGCATCCCTTTTGTTATCTTTATCTTATCTTCTGTTCTGGGGTTTTGTTTAGGGATGAGTTACGCGAACATTTGCGCACCGCACCACGTGTGAACCCGACAGATGTGACGGGCTTGTCGGCGACAGCCTTAGAGATACTGAAGCAAGCCGGTGATGAATCGAGCGCTTCAGATTCCGATTCGTCCTCCAATTCTTCATCCAACTCTGGTAAAGAAGGAAATCCTCCGTTTTAACGCTTTTAGTGCCTCAAAATCATTTGAGACGATTTTTTAAGATATTTTTTATACGATTTTTTTCATACAATAATCGTTTGAGACGATTTTGTTACAATCTCCCGCTTTTTTGGGTGTAGATTCTGAAGCGTCAAAGAAGGGAAGGAAAAAGAAGAAACGCAAGGCTAAAGAGCGTTTATCCAGAGCAGTTGAGCGCCAGAAAGCGAGTCCTGAACCGTCTGGCAACAAGGAAACCCGTCGCGAAAGGGAGGGGGTCAAGCGTCGAGACCGGCGAGAGGAGTCGGCCCAGAAACCAAGTCCTGAACCGTCTGGCAACAAGGAAAACCGTCGGGAAAGGGAGGGTGTCAAGCGTCGAGACCGGCGAGAGGAGTCGGCCCAGAAACCAGAGCGAGAAACGCGTCGTGGTGGAGGTATGAAGGAAGAAGTCTCGAGGCAGTCTGGGAGAACACCGTACGAAGATCGAGATGATTCGCGCCGATTGGAAGAGGGAAGAGGGTCGGGTCGTGACAGGCCCCGCAAGGGAGACGATCGTGATGATCGTGATGGCTACCGGACTGAAAGAAAAAGAAGTCCCAAACCTCCTTCTGATCACAGTCGACGACACCGACGAGACGATTCGAGACATGAAGAGCACTACCGAAGAAGGCATTAACGTTTCTAGCCCCTCCCCCCAAAAGAGAGAATACAAACAACACAAATTTTCGATGAATTTCACTCCATCAACAACAAAAATAAGGGTAGGTATTTTATGTTTGGTCAACGCGGAGAACAATTGAATACAACTGCGGTCCATCCGCTCTAGCTTTTATGTTGTATTTGGGCGGAAATAGAACGACGATTTATTCAATAAAAAAATAATGCCATAGAAAACAATAAAAAGAACAGATCAAAACGGGAAAATCCCTTAAATTCCCTCCCTATATAAAGTCATTTGGGTGTCAGTGTGCTACGATTTCCCCATCTATTTATGAAATGATACCTGTCTAAAAGGCACAAAGTTTCTTCCGTTTCGAAACTTGCCCCTAAAACCTTCTACGTCACCTAATCATTTACCTGGCTACTTCCCCACCTGTTCTCTAGATCCTTTGCTAAAGTAAGGTACGATTTTCATCCTAACGCGATTAATTTCCTAGTATTTTGCCTATTTTTGGTCAAGTCGGGGGGATAAAGAGGTTATAAAGCTAAATGCGCTAAAATGAGAAGCTTCTAGCCTTGTATTTCAATTCCCACTTGTGGAAAACTCAATGCAGAAGGCTTAATTGGGAGCGGGAGCAAATTCAACCTTGAGGGAGGACAGAAGGGCGTGGTTAGCTTATCGTGCATTCATGTCGAGTTGGAATTGGGAGCTGAGAAGGGGGGGGGNNGTGAGCTGGGGGGGAGAGGAGAAGGGAAAGTATGAGAGCGCTTTTAGTATGAGGGGAACTTCAGAGGATAATACAAGTTTGGGAGAAGGGGGGAAGGGAGGTACGTAACACACCTGGGGCGAGTTTTTACCTGGGCGGAGAATAGACGAAAGGGAGAAAAAGAGAAGCCGCACACTGCACGTTTCCTCTGGTGAACGTGTACGGCGTGCAGGTCGTTTTTAGTCGTTTAGGATCGGGGCTTGGATTCAGGTGTGTGTGGTTTTTGGATCTTTTTCGGGGACATTTTTTCTACTACTACTACTGTATTCTGTTGTATACTCCTCATGTGTGGTGGTGTATCCTAGCCGAAAATCTTTTTCAACCGTCCCCGCCATCCTTTTTCGCCCTGGGTTTAATTTTCTGGCTCTTGTGATTTTCTGTCGACAAATTTAAAGCTTTTTAACGCGACCAAAAGAGTAAAGAAAAATTAATGGGAAATCAACGGTGTCGGTTTAAAGAAAAAATCCAAAAAGTGCGTGAGTGAAATATTCCCAATAAAGGAATGTCGAACTTTTGAGTGTATTTCAAATTGACAGGAAAAATTAACAAGCAAAAAGGAACAAATTGTGCTAATTAAAACTTCACGAATAGCGCACACACAAAAGAAAAGACCACTACCCAATTTATTTATTCCAGGGAAATTTGCCCTTCCCCACCTAAGAAATTCGTGAGCAAACTGTGATTTCGTATTTAAAAAACAAAAAGAAACTAGGATTCTTGACTGTCGGGAAAATGGCCTCACATTTGTGTGTTTTTCACGTTGCAACGGCTGGTCAAAATGGGCCTAATTTGGGCACCGATGAAGAAGAAGTCGTCTTGGTCATTTATGTCGTCATAGAGGTCGCTACCAACAAGGTAAGAAGGGCACGCCACCGAACCTAACCCTAAAACATAAACAAGTCATGTTTTAATACGCCATATGTTTTAACAATGAAATATACGTTGTAATTTATCAGTGTAACCAGGTATACCTACCCTCTTACCATCGAAAGTAAGATCTAAATCTAAAATATCAACAAATCTACCTAAAAATATACCTAACTTAACATCGATTATAACTAAGTAAAGGAACGTGGAAAGTATGAACTTCTAGATTAAGAAAGATATTGGAATAAGAAAGATTCTAATGATAAAAACGATGTAAAAAGTTCATTGAAAGGGAACAAGATACCGAATGTTGTCCGGATAGTAAACAAGGATAATTAAGGAGGGGTTTAGAATGTTCCTGGAGCTTTTCTGTCTTTTTTACCTGTTGCAGCACACTCGAGAGCTACGTCAAGGACGGTCATACATGACATGACAGACATTTTTCCCCCTTTCAAGCTTAGGAGTTTACAGGGAAAAGAAGCTTGTGGGTAAGAAAAAAGTCTACCGACTGAAACTGCGTAAACAGGTATATTTTTTTGGTATTAAAACTGCAGAGAAGCCAACAACCATCCCATTTTTATATTTTTTCCAAAACATAAATAGTCTCTATTGGAGGCGTTGATAATATAAGGAACTTTCACCTTGAGCCTACCCAAAACTCAATCATCCTCGGGGTACCAGAGCTAGAAAGCAAAAAAGCGAAAAGAGGAAGACAAATTAGAAGTTATTTTCAGTTAGAATGGACCGAGAAACTTCCGTTATCAGCTCCTGTTGCTCACACCTGTGCGTTCTCTCATGATTATCTTTTCATGTGAAGGGGAATACTTTTACAACAGGTACCGCCTCTGTAAGACTCGGCCATGTGCGTTTTCTTACACGGACCGTTAAGTTAACTGCAGTGTAGTTCTTATCACACCAGTTTGCTTACTTATTTTTGCCAACGAAATGCCAACAACATAAACGAATGAAAATAAGAGCTTTCCAATTGATAGGAGATCTATCAACTGGGAAAAGACAGCTAAAATGAAGCTAGGAAATTCCCAGAAATGCTGAAAACCCCTCTTGCTCAACACTTTCCAAGACCAGTTCGCCTTGGTTCGCAACAATGAGTTTCCAAGTGCGCACCGAACGTTTTTCCCCAGACTTGTGTCTTTAGCCTCATGGGCAGGGTTCGTTTAGCCCAAGCCGCAACAGTGAATTCGTAACTCTTGAATGCATTAACCTCACACAAGTTTAATTGTAGTCGCCCCGGTCCCAATGAATTTGCAACAATGAATTTCCTAGGGCGTCAGAACGTGTTTTAAATCCCAGATTTTTAGCCTCGTAGCAGGGTTTCATTTAGCCCCGTCATTTTAGTTGCAAAAACTTGTCCCAACTTTCAAAGTCACGAAAATTAAAAAAAATAAACCTTTTTTTAAATCTATAAGACCAGTTGGCGTTCAAAAAGTTTTTTGTTGGGGGGGGGGGGGGGAGCCGTGCTAAGTTGATTGACCTTGCCTGTAAGCCATGCAGGTTTGAGGGAAGTTAGCTTTTCCAGCGGGGATGGCAAAAGGGAACTTCAACCCAAAACCACACAGCTCTCGACCAAAAAGTTGTTGGAAACCGGGCGAAGCGTGACTTTTTCCACTGTATTCGCCTGCTATACGCCCGGCTCGGCTCCCTTTTCTTCTGTATACAGATAAATCGGCTTATATCTTTCTATATATATAGAAATAGAAATAACGTGTATACTGTGTACCTTTTTACCTGTTGCTCGCAGCTCCAGACTCGAAAGAGCTTCTACACACAGCAGTAGCTCCGTTCTCTTCTCTTCTTTCCTCAAGGCGTTCCACAAACTCGCGGCTCACGGCAGGTGAAAACCCCGCTAAACCGGTCCCTTTCTTCTAGACTCACCGAATATCTATATGAACCTATCTATACAACCTTCCAAAAAAATCGCCTCTTCACTTGACTTGTTTCACACATTGCCTTCCCTGCCCGACCAAAACCGACTTGGAAGGAACTTGAACAATACACCTTATACACGACTAGCTGTACTTGTTCGTCTCACGTCTACCTTTAAAACCTTTTCCATAGACCCCAACAGCGCTGAAGTTTTAACCCTTAGGTCCGTAATCTTCGCTTTCCAAAGTCAAAGATTCGCAAATACAGAAAACATTCAAGACATCACACAAGAATTGAAATTGGAGTACCAACCGATTTAGAAAGCAAGTTGAAATTCACTTCCCAATCAAGGAGGAAGTACAGGAAACGGACAGGGAAATTAATCTTGGGTAGGAATAATTGGGGTTTTGGATCCAATTCTGTTGGATACAATGGAAAAAAATACGTGAAAAGTATTAAAAATAAATTAAATGAATAAAAAGGTAATTTATTTAGACGGCGTGATTTGTAGTACTTTTTGGTTTTATTTGTGTGACTTTTTTGAGAACGAAAATGAAAGGTGGGTGATATCCAAGGGTGTTTCAAGGTGTCTCTTTTTTATTTTCGTTACCCAAAGTTTCCACACTGCTTTAATAGCTCAACTTGTAAAACTTGCAAGGAGTGATGGTGCTGGGTATAACGTGTGCTGGGTGTAAGTTGTATACCGGTTTAGGTAACTTAATTAAAAACATATGAAAAATATACGCAGTACAATAGTCTCGTAAACTGTAATGCGTAGTTTATCCAACATCCTCCAAGACACCATAAGTTGGATTGAAAGGTATAGCATAAGAAAAAATGGCCATATGTCGCAATTGCTGGGCGAAGAAACAAAAACCAAGATGGCGGGTGGTGTGATTTAGGTAGTCTGGGTTGTTTAGTTTGCTTGGATTTCGGTCCTGGCCGTGAGTTAGCAACTTGGCACGGAGACAGAGTTGGCTTCCAAGAACCAAAAAGTAAGACAAACATAAAAAGACAAAATCCTTATCGTTTATGGTAAAAGACACGTAAAAGTACACGAAGAACACCACACCAGGAAAGCGTGAGACGTCTTAAAGATGCCAAGTCTTGTAAAGTTTATTTTTTTAAATTTTTAATCTATATGCTTCCATGGACACTCTTGAATAGGCCAAGTTTTTCTATGGAAACGTGTTATCCTTCCTTAAGGTTACCTTTCGAATGATATTGTAAGAGATTTCTTCTGGAAATCACGGATTTTGGAACGCGTCTGAACTAGTTCACTAATTAATGATTTTTTTTTATTCCTATAGGTGATCAGTGTGCAAGAGTATTGGGTGAAACCTCGTGCGGCGGATATTAACGAAAATGTATTGTCTGAAAGTGCTCGGGAAGAGCTGGGCTTGGCAGAAGATCCCATTCGGAGTGGTCGTCCTTTGGAGAGTATAATCGAACAGGTATGGACACACTTTTGTATACTTTTTTGCCATAACGTTTCACGATCTAGGGGAAAGCTTTATTATGAGATGAATCTGAGAAGCTTAGTCACAGAAAAACCGGATTTATTTGAATGCATCCGGGAAAGGTCAGGAGGTCTCTCCCTAAATCGTGAAACCCGAGCTCAAGTATTGCCTTCTTCCATTTTTTAAGGAAAGTAGTGTTCAAATCTTATCTGTATGCTCAGCTTCAGCTCAGCTTCATTTCCTGGAAACGTGGGTTTTCCTCAGCTAATTAAGGGATTTTTTCCCAGTTACTTTTTGCTAGGTTCCAAGTAGACCCTGCAGGTAGACTAATGAGTGCTCAGGGAAACGTTGGTTGAAGAATGTTTCCTATGCTGGTGGTTACGGCTGCGGGTTCCATGACAGGTGGCACTGCAAAACCGAGCTATTTACATTAGGTTCAGCCTCGTAAACACATCTGGTGCTACTTGTTGTCATGCCAGAACCGATGTGTTGAAAGTGAGGGGTAGAGGACACTTTCTTTTGGTGCAATACTGTGCATGTTCCGAGGAAAAAAAGCTAATTTGGACAGTTATTTTTGTAACACTAGGATTTTTCCCTGAGAATCCACGGAATATAACTTCTTTCAGGTCTGAGGGAACAGGAGAGGATAGGGTTTGGGTGTTAAGGTCAATATATTTTAGTATCGGCACAGTGCAAACATACGGCTCGAGAAGACACGTGTCGCCTTATCTGTACGCTTGTTTGCGCTGAACTTGATAAGTTCATTCAAAAGCCTTCTGACACAGTCTGTCACTTCATCTAAACAAACAGAAGCTTTCAACGGCAGTTGCAAGAGCTTTGAATCGGCTGTAGAGTTTGTAGAAAGGATAAAGTCAATACCAAGGTATTCACATAGGTATTCTTCCATTCGTTGCCAATAAAAAATACAAAATTAGAGTACATTAGGGATAATGGGATAGGGTACATTACCACGTGCACTGCATTAAGTAGAATGCGAGTGCGTTTAGATATAATTAGAAGTGCATTATACAGATAATATATTCACGGGAAGTCGAAAGGAAAATTTGTTCGATTAATGCGGGGGGAGGGGGTATCTGAAAGTTCAGTGGCCTTTTCTTACTAGCTTACTTGGAAAGCGGAGCAAGTAACAGAAGTCCTCAATAATACAGGTAGCAAAAAGAAAATGAACTCGATTGAGGGCAAAGTGAAATTGCATGTCAGATAGTCGAATATCTATACAGTATACCCAAAATTCCTACACAGGGCCAATATTCAACGCAGATGGGGACACATGATACAAGTTCTCCCAGCTAATTGTTAACAATCGACCGAGCTTTCATAAAACATTCCTTCACTTTTTTCAAGTCGTGACGGTAATGCAATTTCAGCCTTGGACCAAATTCCTACCCAGTTACTCAGTTGGCTTACAGTTGTGCGAAATTACTTTAGAACACCTGCAGGGTATACCTTTCGCACATTTCCCCTCCTTTTTGTATTTTTTCTTGTTCCCAATTGAGAAGTCTTTCTGAGGTCTTTCGCACTTCTTTCGTCTTCCTAATTGAAGGAAAGAACCTCCAAGGTGTTGTTATTTTTCCCGTGGGATTTTGATGGAAATGCTTTTGAAAAAGGGGAAGGCATGAAGAGAAAGCTATTATAAGTTGGTATACAGCATACAGGTATACATTGTGGGTGCCGTTTTCTAATCCAGTCATTTCCTCTCTTCTAGTTCGACGCCTATTGCAGTACAGTGTTGGGCCTGTTCCCACCCCATTCTCGAATCCGACAACATTCCCCGTCCAGCGATCACAACAGTGCTCTCTCCCCGGCCACGGCCGATCATCCAGCCAGCTCCAATTTGGTGCTGGTAACGGACGGCCAACTGCCTTTACGACAGTGCCTGCATCCTGAAGTTTGTACCAAAGGAATCGACTTGCCCAGTTACTACAATGCCTTCTACGACTTGCGAAAAGAAGTTCGAAAGGCGTTCCCAGCCGCACCGGACATCACCAACGTGCAAGACATGATGACTTGTATCCTTTTACTGCGAATCATTTTTCAAAAGCGTCTAGACTCTTCTTCTACTCTATAATGCATCTATTCCTTTCTATCCGAGCTCAGAACCGGTACATTATGATAGTAACTCTTATCCCTTATGGAAATTCCACTTGCAGAGAAGGTCAATTCTGAGAGAGGAAATAAGGTTAAGAGAACACAAAAACCATCAACAAAATCTTCCTCAGGAAAGCCCCAATGGCGGCGTTTCCCAATGGACTCCTATTCATTGTTGTTTGCGATTCGTGGTTCGCCGACGAACGATCCCTCGTACCGGTTCCCTCCCTAAGAATGCGCCGAGGCATTCCACAAAGCGACACTTTGTGTCTTGTCCAATCCCCAACTTCTTTTGTTTTTAAAAACCTGTTAGTAGGTAAAAGTAACGGTTTTCCTCTCCAAAAATCTGCCCAAGTTGGTGAAAAAGTCGGGAAACCCATTGGGCTGAGCCGCGACAATTTTAGATTGCTGTATGAGATTATTTAAAAATAGGAGAATTGTTTCTTTTTCTCAGGAGTTTGTTCCCCTTTTTGGGGGGAAATTTTGGGATAATTTTTGGTCCAAGAGCTCGAGGAAACCCAAGAACCCCCCCCCCCCCCCCCAACAGAAACGAAAACAGGCCATAAAAATAAAAATGTTTGGAGAGGGAAGACTTAGACTGTGACCGTCACGCGATGACGCAAAATTTGACTTTGCATATAAAATCATGATTCTCCTCGAACCTGGGAAAAGCTTTATTTTCCGTTGTCTCTTCGAGGGTCTTCGAGGGGCGAAACAAGGTCGTCTTTTGGTGGGGTAGGTTTCTCTAGGCTCTTCCCCATCCCCCACCAAAAATTGCTTTGGACTTTGGAGTTGGTTGCCTGCAAGTCTAAATGGACTAGAACCGAAACCAGTCACGGAAAATCCGGTCCGTTTTGTAATCAAGTCCATCAATCTCGTTACACCTTGTGGCCCTTTTAGCTTTACAGGTTTTTGAGGAGCAAAAAAGCTTCAGGGGAATAAACTTTTGGATACTTTAGGCAGACAAAACTGTCCAAAAGCCTTTCGGTGGAGAAGGTTTCGGTTTTCTTGAGCTTCCAATGATTGATTGATGATATCAGGGCGACAGGTGAACCCAAAAACATCTACATTCTGACATTAAGCTAAGCTCATAGCTTTTTTAGGGGTAAGGGCTCCCGTATCGCCTAGCTTGTTACACCCTAGCGGCCGCTAGGCGGCGCGCGTTTGTTTGCCAGGAGGCGAACACTAATTTGCACTTTTAGAATTAAGGCAGGCAACAATAAGTAAAGTGAAATAACCAGGTCCTCCGTGTTCATGTTAGGGACACTATTCTTACGGTCTTTTGGAAAAAAAATATCTCCTACACTTCTACATAAAGAGAGTTTATGCGTATCGTGCCATGCGGCTTAGCTAAACTGGGTTTGTTTTGGCTTGGATTCCAGTTGTGAAATGAAACCCCTTTTGCTCTTAGGGTAAAAAAAGTGAAAAGGACACTTATTTCCCCTTCTTCGAGAGCAGTGTTGTGGCAAACAGGCCAACAAAGATTTAATAGGCCCAAATTACCGCTCTTTCCAGGCCTTCAGAGTTGGTAAGCAAGTGGTCAAAACTCGTGGTTACTACTTTCCGGTCCTGCAACGTTTTCAAACCAAAAAAGGAAACGCGAAAAGAACTGGATAGGTCTGTACTCTGTAAAGCAACCGCTAATCAACAAAGTCAGCCAGTGAAGCCAAGTATCAAACTTGAACCTGAACTAGTTGCTTGAAGACGGTCCTTTTTATTTATGGGAAAACGACTTCCTGTGTTTGTTCATTTCCCTTCCACACTGGCAAAAAACTTGAGGAATTTCCTTAACCTAAATTATCCTCATTTCGGAAATTTTTTGAAATTTTCTTTTCGTTTTTTATATTTTTTTTTTACTTTCACTAATGAACAAATAAGGACGCTGGCAGACTCTTTACAAACTTGTCTCGAGTTGTATTTGTTTCTTAAAGCTCGTTTTGGAATACGATTAACTGTTTCATTTCCATAACGAGTCAGTGATATGCAAAAAGGTTTTTTTAATTTTTATTTTCATTTGGCTGTTGGTAGAACTCGTGTCTGTTGCTTCGTGTCAAGGAAGCTATAAGAGCTAGGAAGTTGGTATTTGAAAGGACTTGGGGGGGAGAAAGAGAACCACGCCCAACCTTGAGGGTCTGCCCTTTTTCTTTCTTCTTTTTGATGTTGTTACAAAATATCTTCTTTGTTTTGTATTTCGATCGGTCTTCGAGAAAGATAATTGTTCAATTGAGAGGAAGCGGAGGATTAGGTAACCTGAGCAGGTATCTTTAACACTTGTTTGTTACAGACAGGTTGGAAATATAGGGGGAGGAGTTATGGAAATCTTGGCACAGGCAACTGCGAATATTTTATGCGACGTTAAGGGTTTGGCATAGACGCAAGGCTATCATAATAAGCACCTCCTTATGCGGAAATTGCGCTGTTTGTGTTGAACAACCAAATCATAAAAGAACACGTGCGTTTTTGAAGAAAACATACACAACTACAATATTCTTACCAAAAAAGGGTTTAAGGTTTCCAGGAGTTTTGAAAGGTTTCCACTTTCAAAGATGTTGTACTGGGTAAGGGGGTGAGGTGGAACTGTATTAGGAGTTGTTACTATAAAGGCAATTCACTTAATTTACCATGCTTATGCAAGTGAGGACTGCAGATGTCTGTTAACCTTATCCGTAGAATGAAGATATGCAAACCAGGCACACAGCCAGCCAGCGGCTTGCTACTATATACTCCTGACCCTAACTTAAAGGGGATTGAGACTTGAAAAAGTCATCTGTTTCAAGTGTCAAGAAGCTTTGGAAACATGCATAGGGAAGAAAGAGTAAGGAGGACGGAATAGACGAGTAGTAAGTAACCAGATCTTTTTCGTCGTTTCCTTTTCTTCTTCTTTGAGTTTTTCTCCGTGCTTTTCAGTGGTCAGCGTTTATCGGTCGTTCTCGGACGACTACTTTTTGCAGACATTCCTTACATATTACACGCTTAGGAAGTTTCCATTGCGATACTAATTTCCTCTGAACGCGCCTAAGGAATATAAGTTTGTCTAAGAGTACAAGAAATAAGTGGGCTACGTCTTTAAATTGAAAATCATTGTTTGAATGTGTGTACAAAAAGTCCTTCGAAAACAAGTTCTTCCTTAACATCCATATCCAAACAGTTTTGAGCTTGGAAAGTGACGCCAAATCATCGTCCAGCAATGTGGTTAGTCGAGAAGCCCAGGAAATGGGAGAAGCCATCCAGAGGTTAATTCAAGAAGGTAAAAAACGCTTTGTTTCTTTTTGCACGCCAGGGTAGAATAGAAAAACGCGTTTTGCAATTTTGCAAGCGTATCGTCCGCGAGTCCAAGATTTCCTGGATCTTAGGAAAGCCTTAGACGCTCGTCGCTAGGTGGCGTTGTAGGTATCTCGTTTCAAAGTATTTCAAGCAGAGAATTAGTCTAATGGCAGCTTCTTCGCATGACTAACAAAGTGTGTTAAGGCTAACAATCAACAAGTGGGCTATTTGGAGCAACTTGTGCGTGGTCATTGTATATTGTAGTGTTGTAAGAAATATCCTTCTTTCTTATACTTTCGTTGTTGTCAAAAGGTGAGATTCTTTTTTTCCTTCCTTGTTTCTTGGGAAGTAAAAACTAAGGAAAGCTAACGCATGGAATATTCTTAAAAAGTAGCTCCCAGATACGTAAAATAATAACTCTTGATTATTTTTTTTTAGTTTTACGGTGTTAGTTGTTTTAATTGTTGGAAAGTTGCTGAGAAATCTGGTGTTTTTCTAGGGCATCGCTTTGAAAACCCTGAAACAATCAACTTGAGACTTGATCCTGGGATTTGGTAAGTAAAAACGTTCGTTTTCTATAATCTTACGTTCCTATTAGTGCGAATTTTGCCTGATATATGGTAAAGACGTCTGATAAATGCCAAACGAGCTACATAATATGATTAAATTATACGTTTTATTACTAATAATAGTAATCAAATTATGGCTTTTAAGTTTTCTAATTTTGGTTCTATTTGCAGTTCTAAAAATGAAGAAGTGGACAGTAATACGGTTGTGAGAGCTCGTGGTTTACCTTGGCAATCTTCTGATCAAGATATTGCTCGATTTTTCCGTGGACTCAACGTTGCTCGGTAAGAAATCCCTTTAAAAACTCTATTGCCTTGATCTCCTTTTATTGTATTGTATTACCCGGGACGATTTCAGCTTTTTAGGACGCTTAAGACTTTTTATCTTCCCTGAAGACAGAAAGGGAAAGGAGCGTACTATAGACTAGATTAAAAAAGTTCGATGGAAGCTTTTCTGTTGTCTCAAAAACGCAAGCATCACGCTTCAAAACTTGTTTACTTTCCTTATCTGATAGCAAAAGTAAGATAAAAGCTAGCTTGCCACCAAAGAAGAACAGCTCCGTCTTTGTCTTTAGATCCCCACAACTCATTGAAGCTGTAATAGAGATTTGGGGCCCTTCAAAGCGAGTTTTAACAGGCTTTTAAGGCTCAGTTGTGTCGTTTGGTTTCATCCCAAACTGAGCCAATGCCAACAAGGGGAAGAAAGCTGCAATTGTTTCTATATATTGACTAGAAACCTTCTTCTTGGCATGGGACAAGAAAAGAAAAATGAGTTAGGAGAGATAGTAAAATGCTGTAGTAGTTATAGCCCCCTTCCCCCCTTTTCTTCCTGATTGGGAAGCTTGATAAACTATAGGAGCAAGGGGTTCCATGTCCACGTCGCTCGGGCCCCTTTGCAACTCGAAAGGTCTCCTAAGGTCAATGCTGAGCTCGGCATCCATGCCCAAGATATCAAGTTTATTTGCTCAGCAAAGACACAGCGTCAGAGCTTCAAGCTCAAGCAACAGTCCCCCCCCCCTGGAAAGCAAGCCCAAGTCCCAAAGGAAGTTTAATATGCATCCCCAAAAGCTTTTCCACGCAAATCTACGAGCATTCCGCCAACACACGTACTGATGAGGGACGCAGCTTTTTCACCTTTCCACATCACTCCAATTTCTGTCACGCGCCGTTATTAAGACAAAATAAAAAAAAAGAATCAGCAAAACTTGGGGTCCTTTCCGGTCTCCCTTCAGGTTTTTATGGTGTCAGGTAGAAAACGTAATATTACCCCTGGTGTCGTTTTTCGAATGCATTGTGTGATGTTTCTTGGAAGTGGGATGTTTTGAGAAATGAGAAAATGAATATAAATAAATAGTCATTAATTAGAGGTAAATAGTAGATAGTCGGCTTAATAATTAAGCAATTCGGTGGAATTTGTGGGAGGTTCCTTGTTTGCCGGCAAGCAAAGGTTGTTAAATACTTGTATTGATTAAGGATAAATCTCCTAGAAGGTTACAGGAGTCAAAGGTCAAGGATTAGCTTCAGAAGGTCAAAAGTCAAGCTAGGTCACGTGACGTTTTTTTTTCTTGGTATTTCTTCCAAATTGTACGCTTAAATATTATTCGTAATACATTTGTAATATTTATTATTTAATCATTGTAATTCTTACAGTAATTATATTCTTGTCTACTATTGGTAATAATCACTAGTAGCCTACATTAACTAAGTATTTCAGTTTATTATGAAATTATTTGTAAACTTAGTTTTTGTATTCTTATTCGTCTTCATTTTTCATTCAATTTTATTCAATCCGCGTATTCTTTTTATTTTATATTATTACATTATATTTTATTTTTATGATAATAAGATTTGATAATAAGATTTGATAATAAGATTATGATAATATAATTTAAATATAATAAGACTTGGTACTATTTGATAGACAGTTATTATTCCGAATAGTTGAATCGTAAAAAAACCTAGTAGGAAAAAGATTTCGAATAAGTTTCGTTTTACATGCGAAGAAATAGGAGAGGATTTAGAAATCGAAACGTGCCCAGACCTGGAGCAGCTCAACAAGTGCAAAAGACCTGCTTAAATTTTTAAAAGAGAGCGAGATGAGCAGTCACTCGTATCTCACCCAACTGATTAGCTTCCCCCTGTCAATGTCCCCACTATTTCCTAGAAAGATCTTGGAAAGTCTCTCGAGCAACTGTATCTCTTTCATCGCCGCATCACAGTTTTCTCGCTGAAGGGGGGCACAAAGATGCTTTGGCTCGATCTGAAAAACAGGGTAAAAAGAAAAAGTTGTATGGTATAGAGATATATAAATATCTTCTATCTCTACACACTCTATATCTCTCTACGCGCTCCGTAACATCCTCCCAAACTCCCTCATCTCGTTAATGTATACACGAGCCTGTTCGGGGTCGACCGAGTGGCACATTTTGAACTTGTCCGATAAAAGACTCGCGAGATGAACGAGCTCAGGTTACTCGCGTCAGCTCCTTATGACCACGTATACCTCCTCTGTACTTGAAACTCCAACCAAAGACCCCCCTCTTCATCCAAATCACTCTTATGCAGCCTCAATGGGAAGCGGGCGTGAGTTTTGAAGATTCGGATTCGCACATTTGAAAGTTGGAATACTTTCTCATTCCTAAGAAACTCTTTCGTCCTGGAAAGCAGGCAAATCCTGCATATTTAGTCTCTAAACTTGGAAGATTCCGTAGAATCCCAAGGCGCTGCAGACAAGTGTGTGTGACCGTGTTGTATGTGTGTGTTTCACATTAGTTTGGAACGTAGACAAGGACGGTTGTTGTAGTAGTAGAGAGTTATTTGCTCCGTTGGAAAAAAGTGATATTTTTTGTGAAGAAAGAGTTATTTTCTAAATTTTCATTTCCGTTGGATTTTAGTTTTGTGGAGTTTGGGGATTCTGTTTTTTGGATGTTTTTTTTAAGGGAAAAAGGGCAGAATTTGGAGAAAATTTCTTGAGTGACGTGTTTTTAAAAAAAAAATATTGTTGTGGTTCAACCGGAAGCTCAAAGCAATATAGCATGTTGCCAACTGCTAATTACTTGGTGTACCCGAATGCGTTCCCATTAACATTCCCAGTGACTTATTCATTTTCCAGAGGAGGCGTGGCTTTGTGTTTGAGTCCGCAAGGAAGACGGAACGGGGAGGCGTTGGTTCGATTTGTGTCGGCGGAGCATCGTGAAATGGCGTTAAAACGACATAAACATCACATTGGCAACCGGTACATTGAAGTGTACAAAGCGAGTGGCGAGGATTTCGTGAATGTCGCAGGAGGTAAGTCGTTTCTGCCTTAAAACATTCCTAAACTATTGATACCAATTCCTAAAATTGTTCTAAATTTCCAAACATGATATCTAATTGTTCTAAATCACTGAAACATTCGCACAAAGAAAATATAATATTGTTTTTTAATTTCTGAAATTCGTCTAAAAATATAAAATTCCTAAAATAGTACTAAATCTGAAAAGTTCTTGAAGATAATAAGTTTTTAATAAGATACTATGAAGTTTCTTAATGAAGTTTCATTTTTCTAATTTACATGCCAAAAGATTACGCCAAGGAAAAGGTAAAAAAAAATGGAATAACTCTGGTTTTGCTGCTCGTAGATTATGTTCTTGTTTAAAAGCGATTTTTCTTTATTTGCGTCCAAACTTTTCGTATCCATATTCGTATTCTTGTTGACATGGTGCGTCTTTGCTGAGAGCCCAGGAGATTGTGATAAGATTGTCTGGCAAAAGAGAGACTTTGGCTTGATTTGGGAGCATTATCGGATAGTCATCTTTGGGACGCGTTTCTGTCTGGTCTTGGATCTGTCGAAAAGGGGATTTTTTGGTTTCCCCTTTGTTGTCTGGAGTTAAAAAGAATAAGAAATATTGAGTTGTGTGTGGTGGTTTTCTCGAGTTTTATTTTTGAGTGGGTGTTAATGCGCTGGGATTTACTGGATTTGTTAAGCAAACATGTACTTGTTTTGGATTGCAGGCAATAACAATGAAGCTCAGAATTTCTTGTCCCGAGGCGGCCAAGTCATTGTGCGCATGCGCGGACTGCCGTATGACTGCACCGCCAAACAAGTGGTAATTATATTACAATTTCAGTATCTATTCCTTATTTTATTCAGTTTCGATAAAGGGGAAATTTGAAGTCATTATTCGCGTTACCAGTTTTAAATCTCTGCAATTAAAATGTGCAAAAAAGAGCATGTAGTATAATGACTTCATTAATCAGCGTTTCCGAGACTCTAAATTGTCATTACGAAACAACCATTAGAGTCGAGAATGAAATTGTATAACAGAGAACTCATTAGTGAGTTTGCTAATTTAACGAAAGTCAGTTGTGGAAACTTATTCTATTTTTTCACATTTTTTGTATTTTTTCGAATATTTTTTCACATTTTTTGAAAATAAATTCTAACTTTTTTTCCGAGAGTCGAATGTGAGTTGAATAGAATTTGTAAGATTTTTTATTTTTCCAGGTGGAATTCTTCGAATCTGGTGAAAAAGGGTGCAATGTCATGGACGGAGAATCGGGGGTCTTGTTCGTCAAGAAACCTGACGGTCGAGCTACCGGGGATGCCTTTGTGATGTTCGAAAAGGAAGAAGATGGCGCTCTAGCGTTGGCCAAGCACCGCGATATTATTGGCTCGCGCTATATCGAGTTATTCCGATCCACCACAGCTGAAGTACAGCAAGTAAACAATACGTTCCTTTTTTGCCTTTATTGTTATTGCTGTAGGAAAGTGCAGCGTTTAGTTCTACACTAGAATTAGGACTCAATTGGGGTCAAAAGAAAAATTGAAACATATTTATGGCTGCAGCTGCAGTGCAACTCATAATTCTGTGTCTAAAATGTTAAGGTCTGCGGGGAAAACGTTTTTAGGCTGCTCCGTTGTACGTGTCGTGTCATTATTTCCGTTTTACGGGTGTAATCAGGTAAGGATGGGGGGAGGGTGGAAACGACGTGGCGGTCAATTGCGAGCACCTGTGCGGGGATTAAAAGGTGGCATTGTTCAAGTCATGTGAGTGACCCCCCGTTGGTTTTGATGGCCGTTTGTGACTCTTAAACGCGTTTTTATTGTTTTTTGCAAGTGAAATCGGATTAAGAATGTCGGTTTGGGTTTCGCGTTTTCGTTCGACGGTTTGTGAAACAGTTCTAAGCGATTGGGAGAAGAAGAGTTAAGTTTGGTTTTAATTTTGGGGATTTTTTCTTTCGTTGAACGAAGGTTTTGAATCGGTCGATGGACCCGCGAACCTATGAAACGCAACAGCCGCTGATTGCTCAGCTGCCGTCAGTGCCGTTGCTTCCCCAACAAGTGATTACTTCCGGAACGCTTAAAGATTGCATTCGCTTACGTGGCTTGCCTTACGAAGCGCAAGTGGAGCACATTCTCGAGTTTCTAGGCGATCATGCAAAGAATATTGTGTACCAAGGGGTCCATATGGTCTACAATGCACAGGTAAAGGGAAAAGAGATTTACTTTGTTTTGTTTGTTTTTTAAAGGAAAAAGGAATATTAACTAAATAATTGGACATTTTCTAAAGAAGAATTTGTTATTTATTTATTACTATTTCTGTGTAGTTTTAATTCACTTCTCTTCTTTTATTTGATTTATTTAGATTGAATTAGGTTCTGAATGGCTTATGGCAGTGTTGTGTGTATTATTTAAGGCTTGAAAAGCGAAAGGGAAGAGAGAGAGGTGTGTTACTAGAGCGTAGCTGTATGGTTTAGCATGGCCAGTTTGATAGGCGTTTATGACTATAAATTATAGTGCGACAAAGGTTTTAGGTTAGTAAATGGTGGGATTTAGCATATTATCTAGTAACGATTAGGTTTAGTATATTTCACTTCATAACTTGGCAGGTATCGAAAAGTTTGAAGTGTACTGGAGCAGGTGGCGTTTTCGTACGCATGAGTTGAAGCTAGCGTTCTTAATTGGAGCTATAATTACTCACCTGCCTGTATTCAGTGTAACTGGCTTGAAAAAATATGTCTGGCGCTTAGTGCCATCTATAAGTTTGTACCATTGTAATTTCTTACGGAAGGCGTTTCCAAACACTAACAAACGTCAGCGCCATCTGTGACTGTTTCGCATTTTTTTTTTAAAAATTTATTTATACTGTTTGGCATTAATAGGCTAAGGAATACGGGGAAAATGTGTCTGGCGCTTAGTGCCATCTAATTGTACCATTGTAATTTCTTACGCAAGGCTTTTGCAGGACCATAACAAACGTCAGCGCCATCTCTGGCTGTTTCACATTAATAGGCTAAGGAATACAGGAGCTTTAAGTATATCTTATAAGAAATGGTTCAAATACGAAGCTAATTTAACAGAGCAGATAGTTAAAGCTACATTAAAGAATTGCCTACTGAAATGACCTATAAGTTTGACTTGGGGGACCTATGGTGTGTTACAAATGCATTCAATTATAGGGTCAACCATCGGGGGAAGCCTTTATTCAGATGGATTCCGAGTCGAGCGCTTTTGGCGCCGCCCAGAATCGCCACCATCGCTACATGGTGTTTGGGAAGAAGCAGCGCTACATTGAAGTGTTCCAGTGCTCGGGCGACGACATGCACATGGTGCTGACGGGAGGCCTGGCCCTGCCCACGACGCCAGCCACGCCCAAGGCTCTTCTATCCCCTGGTATGTTACCCTGGGATCATCTTTCGGTGTCGGTGCAGGCACAACAAGCTGCTCATCAGCAAGTTGCTCAAGCTCAAGCACAGCAGGCTGCGCAGGCGCAAGCGCAGCATCAGCTTTTGGTTGAAGCGCAGCTGGCGGCCCTTAGTCGCCAGCAAGAAAACTTGTATCTTATGGGTTTGGCTCCTCCCCCTTCAGCTTCCGCGCTCTTGCAGGCCGCTAACAATAGTAACTTTCACCACCCTCATCACCAACAACGCCCCCACACCCCCGCCTCTTCTTCCTCCTCTTCTTCTTCTAACACTGTTCACCGGGCTTCCCCCAACAATAATTCCTTGCTCGATCGACGCTCTCTAGCGGCTGGTGGAGTCACCAGTTCTAAGCCGCCGCTCTTACCCGGTCTCGCTCCTTCCCCGACCGGTTTAGGCATGTCTACCGCCGCAGGTCTGATGGGGCATAAAGCCCCGCCTCCTTTGTCGCTCTATCAGAGTCTCACTTCAGCCGATTTGGCGGCCTTCTCTTCTTTCCAGGGTTTGCCCCACGGCTTTAACCCGCTCGCTTCGGGCGGCGCTCCAGGAGGCGGCTTCTCTTTCCCCCAGGGCTTTTCCTTAATGTCTCACCCGTCCCCTAACCCTCTGCTCTTGCACCCCCTGCATCAATCCCTGCAGGGACTCGGGGCAGCTTTTCCTAACGCCCACCCTTATCGGACGCCGCTCTCGAGTTTCGCTTCCCACCTGACAGGTGGCGCGGGGAAGGCGCCTCCCGGGGGGCCTAACCCCGGCGCCACCATGGGAGGAGGGGGGAAACGAAATTGGGAAAACGCGTTTCCGGGCTCCAATCCATCCCAAGACCCTCAAGGCAATAAGAGGCAATGGCCGTTAGGGGGCGGGACTTCCTTATCCTATCCTTCTTCACTCTACCCTGCCTTGTAAAACTTGAAAAAGACACTTGAAACAAATTTTCATTGTTGCTCATTTTTTCTCCCCTCTCTGGCGGGTGGAGTGAGTTGTTTCATTGTTGAGGGGAAACAAAAGCATGGCCAAGTTTTTTTTTTTTATTGTTGGGGGAACCAAGCAGCTCATTTCGAAACAGCAGCGTGTTTCCTTTTTTTTTTTTTGCATGGAAGAATGGCGGGTGGCAAAAAGTGTGCGGAAACTATTGAATATTTTCTTTCTTTGTCCATGATTGGCATTATCAAGGAGTTTTTTCTTCCTTTTTTTTGTCTTGCTCACAAAAGTTGGTGTTTGTAGGTCAGTTTTGACGTTTCTTGTATTTGTGGACGAAGTGTCGGGTTGCAGCTAAGGTCAAAAGATGGCGCAGTTTTTCTTGCCGTCCCTGTTTGTTTTTCCCTTTATTTTGATTTTTGTTTCATTATTCTTAAGCGAATTAGAGGCAATTGAAAGGTAATTTAGTGAGTGAGCACAATAAAGGGACCAAATTATTTAGGAAAAAGTTTATTTGCGTTTTTGTTTTGCGTTTCATGACCACATTGTTGTTACGTGTAGGATTTAGTCAGTAGAAGTTAGTAACGTTCTTTTTTAATTCAAATTCAAATAAGAGTAACCAAGGTGATACGTTGTTCACATTGTCACACTGTTCATTCCATTTTAACCTCTGTCAAGGTTGCAATCTTTTGCTCTCAAATTTCAGCTCTTGATCTGCAAACACCATTATCAATTTAAAAATTAGCTGAGAAAACCGCTATTTTCTTATTTAAAGCTAATTAAAACTAATTCAAATGAAAAATTACCAAGTTCAGAAACTCTCACAGTTCTGCAAAAAAAAGTGTTAAAAATTATCTGTGTTGGCTTTTCCTGTTTGGGCGCACCGTAGCTCCTCCCCCAAGGTTGAACGGGTCGATTTCCGTCTATTTACTTGGCATGGATTTTTTTTTCATTTTTTCCCCCCCAAATAATCCTTCTTGGGGGTAAACACAAACAGCATATATAACCCAGGGGATTTTTCCATTGTGTGTTTTTTTTCCCTCCATGACTTTTTTGTAATAACGTATGCCTTAGGGTGTGGACATGAGGCACCAATAAACTATTTAGTAAATGACCCAAATATCTTCCATCCTGCGGATATGGGGGTTGGATTACCAACATTTTTTATACTTCGCCGGCTTACTGTGGCTGCTGGGGGATATTTTCTTTTATAATGAGGATTTTTTTCTTTTTACTCCTTTATTTTTCTTACACCCTTTTATTTTTATTTATAATCCCGTAATTTTGACCTGGTTATTTCTCCAGTTAATCGTTGATTTTTTTTAAAAAAAGAACAAAACTGCGGCTCTATTGTTTCCTGGGATTTTTTTTCGCCAAAATTGACCCAAAATGGTGACACCTTTTGGCGGGGTTAATTTCCAAATTGTGTGTGTGTATGTATGGTGGGATTTATTGGGCAGGTAGGATGGGCTTGTTGAACCATCGTAGAGAGAAAAGAAACACGGTAAGGTGTGGCTGCTTCTGGTGGGCGGTAAATATTCGTTTTTCTACAATTTCGTATTGTGATCGTCCTCTGTCAAAAAAAAAATCCCTTTCATTTCCGAGCGTTTTTTTGGAGGGTACTTTAGCTTTTTTTTGGCTTCTTTTCGGTTCCACTTGTTCGTAAACTTTCTTTGGTTCGCTTTGAAGAATCCCGTATCTTTTGCATGTGTGAATTGAAAGGTTTTTTTGCACTCCATATTTCCTTTGGCCCCTAAAATTTACTAACTTGCATGTTTCACAACACATTTGAAGGGATTTTTTCAAGGGATTTTAATCTCTTTCGGTGATTTTTATTATTTTTTATATTTATTATTTAATCCCAATGAAAAATCTTGCCAATTTTGTTTAAAAAAGTTTTTTAAAAAATGAAATTGCGAAATGGAACTTGGTGTGGAAGATATTCATGCCAACATTTTGGGCTATTCTAGGCGGAACAATGCTGCCACCTGGATACGGTGGGTACCCGTTTGGTCAACCGCCGCAGATTATTCCATCAGTGAGTCCATTGACGCCACGCCACTCGCCCTTTGGGTACCCACCCATTTTCTATTGGCCGTACCCGTCGCCTCCAGTCAGTCCAACGTCATACTACGGCCCCGCTCCTTCCGCCACGCCGCACCAGACCAACGGTAGTAGCTTGGCCGCGGGCGCAGGTGGCCCTGTGGTAGCCGCAGGCGGCTCATCCAACGTGAATGTGAGCCCCCCACACCCCTCTTCGGTGACGGTTCCCGGCAACCTGGTAATCATGCGGGGTCTTCCTTTTACTGCGTCCGTATCGGACATTCTCCAATTCTTCCAAAGCTGCTCGGAGGTTAGGGGCTTTTGGCTTTTCTCTAGAACTAAAATAGTTTTTGACTTTGTTGAAAAAAGTCCAATAAATTTACCAATTTCATTTTCCAGGCGGTACTTCTTGGGACTTTCTGGTTCTAGCTCCTTCTCACTCCCTCATTTTCATTCCATTGATTTCATTAGATCTGTGTGAATTAAGGCCCCCGTATATAGCTTAGCTCAACTTGTGCTTTAGGGATCAACGATAAGGAAAAACGCGGAAATCCTCATAAACTATTTTTTTAACATATACTATTATGTATGTATTTATAACATTACTTATATTTTACATTTATTAGTTTTTATATGACTAGTTTAGTGTAGTTATGGAATTATTTACAATATTTTCTTAAAATATGTAATTCAAACGTGGTTGGCAGTAAAGATAGCTAATGTTAATATGAAATGCGTAACTAGTTCAGTGGTCTTATCTATTTAGTGGTGTTACCTTCATGTATTTGAAAAAGACCGTTGGACATATTGCGCAGAAGCAATGCGCGTTCATTGCAACCCATATAAAACACGAACGGCCATCTAGCGGCGACCAAGTTAAGCAAGCTGCACGGGAGCCTTAAGACACTGAATGATTTAGAACCATTTTCGAGCGATTAAGATTAGTAACAATAATTAGAATTTTTCTTTACAAATGAATTTATAGTTGAGCTCGGAATGCGTCCAACTCCAACGGAATGCGGATGGAAGGCCTTCTGGCGAAGCACTGGTAAATTTCCCCACACGGGCTGAAGCCGAGCGTGCCATCCAAGAAAAGAACCGTCAAAACATGGGCGCTCGATACATCGAACTCTTCATGGCCTAAAAGATGGGAAAAAAGACGAGAGAAAACTAGAAACGGGTTGAAAGCAACCAAGTTTTGGTCTCTACAATGCTCACGAACACGTTTTTGCTGGGGCCAAGAAAACACTCGTTTGAACAGAAATTCCGCCGAAGAAGAAGCATTGTTGTTCTGCAGATCTTCCCCATTGCTGCTCCCGTGATGGGCTTTATTTTTTTTCTCCGCTGATCCCTTGGAATGATGCGTCTTTTAGTTTTTTCTGTTTTCTCTTATTATTTCATTTTTTTGCATTAGGACTCAAACCTTTCATTGACTGCCTGCCTCAAATTTGGCAAGATTAACCCTAGTTTTTGCAATTACCCTCGACATTTTTTTTATTTTTTTACCGTTATTTGCATTTTCGCGCTTGTTTGGTCCAACTTTTTATTCAAAGTTAGTCAGAGTAGATAGTAGTTTTCTTTTCAACCTCGTCTGTTAACCTTAACCGTTTTATTTTCTCAAAAACGGATTGAAAAATCGAAGAATCAGCTACTTTTTTCCTTTACTCCCCTCCCCAGAAGTGTTATTTAGGTAGCTACTAAAACGACTGGCCTGTATGCCCTTATATGATTCCTTGAAAATGACTCTTATTATTTTTTTTTCTATTTTTTTTTAAACAACCCTTAAAAAGACAAGTGGATGTCAGACTTTTTGATCCCCCCTTTATTTAGTCGCATGTACGGGAAAGGAAAAAAAGCATTCCACTTGTAGCAGACATTGAGAGACATTCTTTTGCGGTGGCTGTAGCATGACTTTATTTACCGCCAGCTTAGAAAATCGAGTATCATAATAATTATAAGTAATTAGTAGATCTGTTTTATATATTTTGCGAATATTTTTTCTTTTTCATTTTTAGAACTTAGCATAGCAAGAGTTTTTGAAAGACTTTTTTTCAGATAGCATCATAGCAAAGACTTTTTGATTAATTAACTGAAAGAAAGTGTTGAGGACGAAAAGAAGCTAAAAAAAAGTGTGCGTCAAGTCCCAGTCAAGTTTTTTTTTTAATTATTTAAACGGACATGTGTGAATTGGGCCGGCATTTCCCCCAAGTCGTGATGAAACAACAGAGTTTATTACCGAAAAGGATAGAAGACTAAGGATGAAACATATTAAAGGGCACTCGGTACTGATGTTTTCCTTTTCATCTCAAGTGCTAACCAGAAACAGTTGTAGACAAAATTCGCCCCCAAAACACACGCAAAGAGATACTCTCAGTCCTGCATTAGTCAGCCAAGGGACGTTGCAATGATTTCCAGAGAGAGAGAGAGAGAAAGATAGAAGGTTGTCAGGAAAAAAAATATAAAAAAATTAATTGATGCGAAAAAAAAGAAATCATCGTGCTTCGTGTATGTCATTAAAAAAAGCGTGAGAGAAGCATAGTAGCTTTAAATATCCCGTACTTAAATTATTGTTACGCGCCACACCTCCTTTTTGCCCGCCATTTTCCCTCATTTTCGCCATTTTCTTTTTTACCAGTTTTTTATTTTTTCTCAACTTTTTTTTTTTTGCATGTAATTGATATAGAGCCTACGTCTTGGAGTGCAATAATAAGCAACAATGCCACATGTCATTGAGTAAACACAAAATTCATAGCAGGCAAGCCAAGGTTGTTTAATGTAAGTTTTCCTATTGAAACTGTGTACTGAAATGAAAAGGCGGGGAAATGAGGGAGAGAGTCAAGAAGTGGGAGGTACTTGAAATAGTTCCGTGATGTTCTTCGTTTCTTTTCGTGTTTTTTTTTTATGCAAGAGATTGAAGATGCGTTATGAAATAATAAGAAAAGAAAGAGAGAGATCCAATTATTTCACTTTCCCTGACAGAAGCATGTTTCTGGAAAGGAAGAGGAGGAATTTTATTTAAAACTGAAAAATCATGTGCTTAATTTGACCAGCGCCTGTTCTTATGATTAGGAAGGCCACTCGTACTTTATGAATCAATTTTGATGCACGCCCCCATGTTTTCTGTTTGTTTTTCTTTTCATTTTTGTCGCACCGTTTTTCTCGCTCCTGTAATACCCACAATGTTTGGAAAGAAGAAGAAAAGATACAAGAAAAAAGTACTTTTTTGCCTGTTCCGTTTAAAATAGCACAGTGTGACATTGTGTTGATATTACCCAGTTTTTTTCGAAAAAACCCTTTAACCAGCTCCTAAATGCTGTTTCAGTATGAATCGACAATATAGATCCTCTGCCTTAAAAATGCCTTAAAAAAGTCTTAGTTGTTTTCTTAATTCGTAAAACTTAAATCTTTATCTAATCACACCAATTGGTTGAATACGAGTTGCATCTCATCTATCAAGCCTCATAGTTGTTTACAGTTGATATTTGAATCACAATCTAAGAAAGAACAGGTTGATATTTGAAATTCGCGGTTAAGAAGATGAAATATTTGACTATCGATGACGCTGTAGTCGATATCTAGTTTACTTCGGATCGATAGCAAGCTGACAAATGTTCAGTACAGGGGAAAGCAGGGCAAGGTTCGGGTCATAATCATAACAAAAACATTCGAAATTGCCAGATTTGTGACATTGTGTATGACGAAAGACTGTTTTTAAATTTAACTAAAAATGTTTGGGCGGAAGAAAGAAGCAACAAAACCTCGTCGTTCAGGTGGCGTAGGCCAGGTACATTTATGTATCCATGATTTCTTATTCATCGTTTTGACCTTGATTTTTAGAAGAATTCGTCTGAAATCCCAAAATAAACATAAAACTTATGGTATATTGTAATTTTTTCCATCATGTGTATAGTTTGGATTGATGGACATGGGAATGGATGGTGACGGATCAGGAGACGATGATTTGGAAACCGAATTGGCAGCTTTATCTGGCGGAGGCAAGAAAAAACGGGCAGAAGCTCCCAAGAAGAAACTAGTATCCCCAGAAGCTTTACAAGCCATGATTGCGGCCAGTATGAGAGATGTTCCTAGCGATGAAGAGCTGTCAGAAGTGGGAGACTCTGATTTAGAGGTAAAACAAAATTTACACAGTTTTTTCGAACAATTTTGAAACAATTCCTCTTTCGTGTGTTCCCAGGCGGAGCTGAATAATCTTGTAGAAGACGACGACGAAATTTCAGAAGAAGCTGAACCTCCTCCCAAACCCAAGCAACCTGATGCCCAGCAGCTTTTAAGTATAATAAAAGAACGACTGGGAATGTACCAAGAAGCTGAGAAGAATGCGAAAAGCATGGGCGATAACATGAAAGCTAGACGGTACTTTCTAACTCCACAACAAAAAATTTTTTTACCAAAAATCCTTCGTAGGGTCGGACGGGGTATCAAAACGCTTCAAGATATGCTTAAGGCAGTCCAGGCTGGGAAACCTATTGATCAGAGTGAAATACCACCTCCAGTTGCGGTTTCTAACCACCCTAAACCTCCTCCTCCAGCTCCACTCCCTGAACGTACGCACTCAACTTTCTCACGAAAAAAAGGTGTAAAAACACATTCTTCTAATTCTTCTCTTGGATTTTTTAGAGCCAGTAGTCGAATCCGTAGCTGAAGCACCTCTAATCCATTTCGAACACCCTGATGAACCCGAGAAGGTCAAACCAGTCACGCCACCTGCTGAACCTGCAGTTTTGGAGGTGTCCGAACCCACAGTGGATGATTCCACCCTTCAGCTGATGAACGCCAGGAAAGAAGAATATAAAAAAGCTGCATTGGAAGCTAAAAAAGCTGGACAGCAAGATATAGCCATACAATACGTCCGTATTGTTAAAGTAGAAAGAATCTATAAACAAAATTAGGCTTTTGTATTCTAATTTTTCTTGGAAAATCGTCAACTTTTCAGCAATTTGATCAAGTAATCGCTGCTGCGCAGCAGGGACAAGTGGTAGATTTGGCCGCAATGCCTCCACCACCTCCTTCTGTGGGCTCTGTGACTGAAAATCCTCCTGAACTTCCGCCTACAGTCAAATCAGAGCCCCCATCGCAACCCAAACCGGAAACCCAGCTCGTTCAAGGTAAAAATAGCACCAAATACTATAAAATAATCCTTTTAATTGACGTATTTTCTTAAATTTTCTTGATTTCTTAGGCGATGCTGATCCTATGGGAGCTCCACTACCCAATACCTTGCCTCCAGCGGATGTTCCCATTCCGAGCACTCCATTAGAAGCTTTACAGCAACGTCTTGCGAAATACCAAAGCCAACAAGCCCAAGCGGAATCTGAAGGCAACAGTTCCAAGGCCAGGAGAATGGGACGGATCGTAAAACAGTACGCCGATGCCATCAAAGCTTGCAAAGCAGGCAAAGCTATTCCTTTCGATGAACTACCCACTCCACCAGGTTGATTTTCCCTTAAACTACAATTTTTTTACATTTTTAATTTTTTTTATTGTTTTGGAATTTTTAGATTATTTTTGAATTTTAGATTTTTTTCTTGAATTTTTGAATTATTTTAGTGAATTTGCGTGCCGATTTTAGGTTAGGCTTTACGCTGTCGTTTTTTATTTTTAGTATTTTTTATTGAATTTGTGTGTCGATTTTAGGTTATCCACCCATTCCAGGCGCTCCTAAAGCTGCAGAAGAGCCAGTACCACTACTTGCGGCTGCAGCAGCTGCTGCTATAGTCCCCGAGCCTGAACCCCAGCCTGCTGCACCCCCACCACCCACTATTACTAGAGCTGCTCCTCCTGCTCCCCCTCCCAAGCCAGAAATAAGGGCTGAGTCAGGTAAGCTAGCTTACTGGCCTTGCAAAGAATGATAGGTAAAATTGACGTTTTGCGGGTTAAATAGTTCGGAAAAATCCCCAATCAAGGCAAGAAAGGCAATTGCAATATTTGTTGGAAAGGCAGCGTTTATTCAAGGAAGCAGCCTTGGAAGCTAAAAAGCGAGGCGAAGTTTCACAAGCCAAAGAATACCTGCGAATGTCTAAAGGCATTGATCCACTCATTGAAGCATCCAGATCTGGTCTTCCTGTAGATCTTAATACGGTAATAATGATAATTATTTTAATATTTTGCAATAATAATTATGATGTAATGCTAATTTTGTTATTAACAATTGTATCGTACCAAACAAACTGTTGAATATTAATGAGTATTTTTATTGAGTATATATATATATATATTTTTTTTTTTATATATAGGTTCCCGTGCCACCGCAAGCGCGCGAACCTTCACCTCCTCCAGATGCGAGCTTTGAGTTCCTCGATAACGAAGAATGTTCACTTGCTCCTGCCTTGGGTGAGCAAGATGACTTGTATAAACAGTTGGAAGCCAATTTAGTTGCCCAACTCAAGGTGAATTGACTCTCTTTTTACACTTTAAACTCTAATTTTACGGGAAGTTGACACAAGGACGACTTGACAAAAAGACTATTTTTTTAATACTGCCTAAGCACTTTTTAATCTCGTTGGTGCTTAACCAATGAGCGGAGACTTTTTAAACTCGAAATTCTACTGGTTCCTTAAAAGATTATGGACCTGCGTCTTTCTGTCGAGTCGTCCTTGTGTCGCATTGCCAATTTTACACTCTAATTTATTTACAATAAATAAATCCGTGAATAATTTTCTCAATTTCAGCTTTGTACCGATAACCGAACCATGTATACAGCCTTGGGAGACGTGGCTAATGCCAATCGGTTTGATCAGCTAGCTCAATTTACCAAAAAGGACCTGGACCGTATCCGTCACGCGGCCAGACGAGGCGATCCTGTCCCTCGTTTCAAACATGAAGTCAAAACGTTTGCTATCGTTAGGTAACTTAGTTAACACCAATTCCAAGACGGAAAATAATGAGCACAAAATATATATTTTTTATATATATTTAATATATTATAAAATTAAATATATTAAAATAAATTATAAATAAAATATATTATAAATTTTTTATATATTTTTTATAAATATATATATATATATTTTTTATATTTAATTTTTTATTTATTTATTATTGCATTATTTATGTATTTTCTTGATTTATTTTTGCATTATTTTTGTATTTTATTTAAAATTTTTCGTTAAAATCAGGTGCTGTACCGATTTAAAGGAAGATGAAATGGATATTGTGATCGTGAGAGGCTTGAGTTATGCCGTTCCCAACCCGAAAACGATTGATACCTACGTCAAATTCGAAGTACCCCTTTCAACAGTAAAAGGCCCATCCGAGTGGACGTGGCGGGATCTCATTTGCTGCTGGTGTTTTCAGGATAATCCGTACGGGGCCAAAACCAGTCTAGTGAAAGACACAAATAGTCCTGAATATAACCAAAATTTTATTGTACCCATTGCTCGGACATCGAGGGCTTTACCTCGGATTTTTAAGAACAAAGCCGTGAAATTTGAAGTCTGGGCTAAAGGGTAAGTCTTTGGATTTTACGTTAATTTCTAGGGTGAAAGAGCATGCTAAAGGGTATTCAGTATCGCTTTGGGTGTGTGGAAGGCTTAACTCGTTCTTTTACAGAGGCTTTTTGAGAAGTGACTCTTTGATAGGAACTGCGCAAGTCAAATTAGCGCATTTGCAAACCCATAGCGTTTTGCACGAAGCTGTTGAGGTAAAATTAACGAATTCACGGTAATTCAATCTTCTGGAATTGCGATTCATCACTTTTTTTGGTTAAATTATAGTTGATGGATGGACGGAAAGCTGTTGGAGGTAAACTGGAAGTTAAAATACGCGTGCGAGAACCTTTATTGGCCAAAGAAGTGGAGCAAGTTCAGGAGAAATGGACCGTTTTGATGGAATAGAAATTTGCATGACTTAAGTTAGCTGTGATATGCTATTAGAAATTTCCGAAGGGCCTGAACTTGAAGATACGTCCACCAAACACATGTCTTGTTTACAATACACAATATCGCGATTCTTTAATTGATTTACAATTTTTATTTATTTATTTTTTATTTATTTTTACTGTAAAAAGAAGGATTGTTTATTAGTTTTTGTACGAAAAAAGCTATTTTTAGCAGTGGAACAATTTTTTTTAGGGGAAAAGTAGGTCGGATGTTCAAAGGCTGGCAGTTATACTGCTGACGCGGACTGCGAGTTTAAAATAAGCTTCGCATGGGACCCGATGCTCTGCCAAAGAGAGGCGGCGACAAGCCCTTTTGATGTTGCATGCCTATTGGAGGAAGTCGATCGAACGTTTTTATTTTGGGAAGGGTCTTGAAATTTCTGCTTGGCGTAAATAGAAGGGGACTGCTTAAGTAACGGGTTCGCGTCATTCGCTTTGCCACATCTGCTAGTCCCAGTACTGCGTTATTGGAAGGGCGTTTATTGTAAGTCGAAGAAAAGGAATGGCGACGCTTTCGACGCGGTTGTGGAGTTGTACCAGACATTTACCAGCAATTAAAGATGTTTGTGCGGTAGCCAATTACGGGGCAGTGAGATGGAATTCGAGTGGGCGAAACGAGCATCCCAAAATCCTAATCACAGGTAAATGTGTAAGCTTGAACTTTCTCATTTTTTTAAACTTTTGTTTGAGTTTGCTAATGAATTTTGATACTTTTAGGGAGTTTGGGGCAACTCGGCACGGGGCTGGCGAAGATGTTGAGGAAGATGTACGGCAGAGATAACGTGATCATGACTGATATCCTGAAACCTTCGCAAGAGATTGCTGATTCAGGTAAAGGTTTAATTAAAAGGAATGTCATATTGAAAGGAAAAACGAATGTAAATTGAATAGTTTCGTTGGTTTCTGTTAGGCCCGTATATTTTTGCAGATATTCTGGACTTTAAATGCCTGCAAGAAACGGTAGTAATGCACCGCGTAGACTGGGTAATCCATTTTAGTGCGTTGTTGAGCGCCATTGGTGAGCAGAATGTGCCATTGGCCATCAGAGTGAACATAGAAGGTGAAAATTTAAATTTTCCGTAATTTTTTTGTAGGATTTTTTATTGAAGTACATGTGTTATTTACTCCGTAATTTGTTAAAAAAAATATAGGCTTGCATAATGTAATGGAGCTAGCCAAGCAATACAAATTACGGATTTTTGTACCGTCGACAATCGGGGCGTTTGGACCCGAGTCGCCCAGGAATCCTACGCCGAATTTGACGATTCAACGCCCGCGAACAATTTATGGCGTGTCGAAGGTAAACAAGCTTCTTGTGAAACAAGAATTTAAGTTTTTGGCAAAGAGAAATTAGGGCTTTCACTATTTTTTTTAAACTTTTTAAAATTTAGGTACATGCAGAATTACTGGGAGAGTACTACCATCACAAGTTTGGGCTGGATTTCCGTTGTTTACGCTTTCCGGGCGTCATTTCCAGCGATACGAGCCCTGGCGGAGGAACTACGGACTACGCAGTGCAGATTTTCCATGA
The DNA here is from genome assembly GCA_003724045.1 of Lepidurus arcticus. NCBI lineage: Eukaryota > Metazoa > Arthropoda > Branchiopoda > Notostraca > Triopsidae > Lepidurus > Lepidurus arcticus. Next base: position 78,148 of record RJJA01000066.1, on the reverse strand, counting down.
TGCTTTAAAGTCAGGACGGTTTAATTGCTATTTGAGATCAAACACTCGCCTACCCATGATGTACATTGATGATACGTAAGTTTTGTTGCCATTTTTGTACTAGGAATATTTTCTACAGAGTTTTATTCATACTTTTGGGTGTAGATTAAGAGCTTTGTGCGAATTTATGGCTCTGCCTCCAGAGAAGCTCGATAAACGGACGTATAATGTGACTGCCATGAGTTTTACCCCAGAAGAAGTGACCAAGAGCGTTAGAAGACATGTACCCGACTTCCAGATTTCATATAACCCTGATGGGCGACAGCTTATAGGTAAAGTTGTAGGAACATGTTTGGATTTATTTAAGGAGAAGTGTGGTTTTGGGAGTTTGGTCTAAAATGTGTTGTTTATTTGGTTACGCGTTTACAGCGGACTCTTGGCCTGAAGTATTTGACGACTCGGAGGCAAGGAAAGATTGGGGGTGGCAGCACCAGTACGATTTGGATGGGATGGTGGATATCATGTTCAAAGCCCTAAAAGCTAATTAACAAGGTTAAATTATCGGACCAGTTTCATTGAATAAATCGTATCAAGTGCACGTTGGAGAGAGTTACATCTGTAAGATATTTGGCTAAAAATAAACAACAAAAATACCTATATAGGATTCTGCTTCGAAAAGTTCGATATATGATCAACATTTATCTAAAGAAATTGTATTACAAATATTTTTAGTCTACACAATTTTTTCTTATATTTGTTCTTATATTCTTATTATTTGTTCTTATATTCTTATTATTTGTTCTTATATTTATATTTGTTACATTTGTTCCTGTATTTGTTATTTGGCTTTTCAATGAAAAATTAAAGTTACCATCAACTGTTCGTAGGTGGCGTGGATGTATTTATTCTGTTCATCCAGCAAACGGAAATACATCTGTGGAAAATGTGGGGGAACTTGCACTTTGGAGGGAACGTCATTCGGTAACAAAAGGTAATATTTTCACCGAACTTGTATTTTAGAATACGTTAACAACATCTATTCAGTTACGATAAAATATTCCTTAAGGAAATGCAAACACCCTTGAATTCTTAGAAGAGTATATTGAAAAACAAAGTATATAAGGTTCTATGATTGCTATTAACGATCAATGGATCACTCATTGAGCTCCGTTTTCTCCTACTGGGGAGTTTCCCACACTAGTTCTTCTGACCTGTATTCTGCTGTGTTCCAAACGTGGACTCTGGTATTTAGGTATTTTCCCGCTTTACGGACTCGATCGTATTTACGCATGGCATTCAGGTGACTGCACTGTTGCTTCCCAACTTGGCGGACAGTTTATATAACACTACATATCCACGCTTTTGCAACCAACATGAACCGCCCGCTTATTACTTTCTTGCTTTGGCGATCCTTCTATCCCCGCGCAAGCACGACCAACTAGTTTTACCTGTATTGTAACCCAGAGCTGTGTGTATATATACTGTCTATACTTTTGACTGCACACTGTGGCATCCAGAAACCCGGAAATCCTGCCCCTTTTCCATCTTCTTTCCAAACAACCCCTGTCGCCTCGCGTATAAAATTACCTGCAATTGCTAGCTAACGGTTGAGTTCTGTGCCAGTATCCTTTCGTGCAACATCACCGTGTATCACTCCCCCCTTTTCTCTTTTACCTCATCTGTGCTTACAAATCTTGTTACACAAAAGTATTACTCCCCAAGTCGGAATTCTCGAGTTCTCCGCTCTTTGGAATGAAGCCCCTTGAATTCATAGGGGCTTTGTTGCTTTTCTGTCGCATTTACCGTAAGTTCTTTTGGAAATTACTCGTTTGAACCCTTAAATTTCCCACACTTTAACCCCATAAGTTGGTAGTTCATAAAATTCATTAAAATAACCTCAAAGAAAAGCTTCAAAATTCTCTTCAAACGAACGTAACGTAACTCAGCGAGGACTATACATGCAGTTGTCGAATTTCAATAAGAAAATCCAATTAAATCATGTAAGTACAATGAAGAACTTAAATTCCAGCTAAAGATCGAGAGCAGATCTAAAGAGCAGAGCTTATCTAAAAAAGGGAAATCATAAGTAGATTCGTTTAAAGCTTCGGAACAAAGAATGTTAAGGTTTAACGGTACAAAGAGCCGTTTAAAAACCGAAAAGGACAGATTTTTTGGTTACGATTTCCCAAACAACTGGAGGTGTCTTGTCAAGTTCATAGCCTTCTCTGGTTATGCTACATCCTTGACCGTGAAATTTTTTGGTGTGGGTCTACCTGTTTTTCCCTTTAGCGCATCACCCGGCATCTGCTTGGCCTAACGGGACTTTTTTACTTTGAGCCGTTCTGCCTAAAGTGATGGTCGTCCGAGAGTGGAAGTCTTGCAAGACTCGTGAAGGGATCAAAGACTCTCCGTTCACCTTTCTTTGCTGTTCCTTTAAAGCTTCCGCGTCTCATTTATCGTTCCATAACTTTGGCGTCATTTCGTGTCCTTTAGCCGGTATCCGTTGCTTTTCGAACGTTTCGACCAAGACCATGCATTTCTTGGGCAGCCAGAAACCAATGAGGAAAAATTCAGGGTCAAAAGTGGTCTAATGTAATTTGCTGTACCATGTCAGGTGTTACAAGTGACTAATTTTCTCGAGTCCGGTTTTGGAGCGACAAAAACAGGTTTCGAATTTAGGTCGAATATGTGCAGAGAATGATCCGGATGCGCTTTCAAAATAAAACTCCTAAAAACTGTTTGCGGTCCTTTATTTTCTCCCTATTTAAATGACAACTGATGAAAGTTATTTTAAATAGTATGTTAACACCGTAGAACATCCTTCGCTTTCACCGAACCCATCTTTTTTTTACATACTTTAGTTCATTTATGAAAAAAAAAGAATTTTGGATTAAGGGATACTTTTATCGAAAGAAGGCTGTACTTTTATAGGAAACAAAAAGGCGACTACAAAAACATAGTTCTCATTTAACCGGAAGAGTCGTTTAAAGAGGTCAACGAAGGAACGAAACAAGGACATTGCCCGGCAACCGCGTGCGAATAACTTAGCCGAGTCGGAATTATTTTGCATATATGCAAATGATCCGTTCTCTCTTTTACCTAAGCGATTTGTAAGAGTTACTGGTAGTTCGCCCACATTATATGGATCATGTAGGGTTACGTCTGTATCCGTTTGATGGTTAGTGACGGACCTTTAAGCTTTGTATTTAAAAAGTTTTGGAGTTTTTTTTTGTTGGGGGGAGGCTCTTGGTTTGGTAACCGACTTAATTCAAACGGCTTCATGTACGAGATTAAGGAAATTAGGATTGCTTAACAAATGGGTTGATCTGGATGGGAAGCTAAGCGTTATTGAGCAAGGAGAAGCTTACAATTCCGGAACTTGTTGAAAAAAATAACCGTTACACAGGAGCAAAGGGGCAGGTTTGGTTCACTTTTTGGTACCGGAAAAAGTTTACGAAATCTTCGAGAAATATTTGTCGGCGTGCGATGGTAGTTCACAGCGACCTTCTTAAGAATTCCGGGTTACAAAGGGGACAAAAGGGAAGCGAAAACAAAGATAACTGCGTAAAAACGATAAGAATTGCGATAGGGTCAAATGCGTGGACCACGTGACCATCTGATTTGTTTTTTTGTAAAATTTCGAAAAACCGTTAACTTGTTTTCAAAGTATCCGAGCAGAGCTGCTTCCATTCAAGTCCAAGTCCCGTTTTTACCGTTGTATCTCTGGAATGGGCAGATAAACAAATGAAAATGAGATGTTGCAGGAAGTATCCCTTTTGGTATCATTCCAAGCTTTCCGGGACGTTTTCAACGCGTGGATGGGCCAGAATGCAAAAACACAATTGCTCAAAATGGTTCCAAATTACTTAAATTGTCCTTCGTTAAAAAATGGGGTAATAAGGTAAACGAGGTTTCTTTCAATTTCCTCCAATTGGGCGAAAAAAACTACTTCCTGTATACCAATGACGTGTGTATGGTTTAAGTGATGTTAGAAAGTACTTCCTGTGATTTTCCCTAGTCGCCATCTGCGTTTTTCACTTTTGCGGTCAAGTCATGTGAACGAAAGTACCAGATGCTAGGCAAATTCCTGTTAAGGACAACGACTATTCCTTTAGATCATTGAAAACCTTCGCTTTTATTTAACTTTCATGGGTTTCATTGCTTACAGATGCCTCAGCTGCGGTGGCGTATTACGGCAAGTTAATTGGCAAACTAGACGCTCTGCATCATGGCGTCTCGGGAGATGTTTACGCTGTAGATGCTCGAACCTTGTACATCCGAGGATTCACTTTCGACGGTCAAGGACCAGGTAAGAAACCTCTCATCAACATATCTTTCAAACTCTCTTGACAGATAATGCTTCTGTACTCTTACAACGAATATTTTTGTCTTAATAGATGCGGTTTTCTTTGGAGGAAGCTCGGCGAAACCGGGTCCTAACGGATTTGTCATCCCCAACGAGAAAGGCTTGTGAGTTTGCAATTACTTTTATGACTCTAAACTTTCTTTCTCAAGCGGCGAATGTGCAATCTTATCCTCACGCACTGTTTCTTTTCTAATGTTTGTAGGACGTCGAGTCTGGGAAAGTATGATAATCAGCACCTTACGTTGACGCTTCCTGAAGGGAAAACTTTCAAAGAATTGCGTTGGATCGCAGTATGGAGTCGAACATACTCGGTAAAATCAAGTTTACTTCCCTTTACTTTTATCTTGTTTTTAACTTTCGGCTTTGCCAAGTAGGTTAAGGTTTCATTGGTGTCTTCCTCTTTGGTCTTATTTTTACTTCTCGCAGTTGCCAAGTGGGGTGACTTTTCATTGTTGTTGATTTTCATTCTTGTTTCATTGGTCTTCCCCCTTTCAAGGTGGTACTAGGCGAAGTGAACATCGCTGTGGGTTTCGACTATCCTCGTCCACAAAAACTGGGCGTTTTGGCTGGCGAACATCAAGTTTCATCCGACCGTATTTTCGTTGTGGATGCGCAGACGTTCCTCATCCCCAATTTCACCTATGACGGATCAGCCCCAGGTGAGTTTGGACAAACTGCTTTCCAATCTTGTCTAGATTTTTTTAATTTTAACTTTTAACCCTTTTCTAATAAACCCTGTTCTAATACTTTCTTCTTCTTATTTATTTTTGTTTCTTTGCAGATGCGTTCTTTTGGGTGGGAAGAGGATTAGCGCCTAATAAGGACGGCGTTCGAGTTCCGGATGAAAATGGAGGACTGGAACCGTTAAAGCGCTATGATGCCAAGACATTAGTATTGACTCTACCGAGCGACTTGACCGTTTTCGATATCGACTGGATTTCCATATGGTGTAAAGCCTTTTACGTCGATTTTGGCAACGTGAAGCTTCCCAAAGGCTTGAATGTACCTCCATCGCTCAAAATGTTGGGCGTTACACCCCAAGTATGCGTTTAACCTTTTAATCTTTGTCCGATTCATGTTGGGGAACATTTTTGTTTTATTTTCTATTGATTTATTGAAGGCTAAGTTGAACTGCGAAGTTTTATGGGATGATTTGGCGTTGGAAATTCGCTGGGCAGTGGCGGGAGAAACGATTGTCTTGCAATTGGTGGGCAAATTGGATTCGAAGCAGTACATTGCCTTTGGACCCAGTGGGGATCCGTTAAGGTCACTCATGGACGGCGCTGATGTAGCTGTTGCGTATCTGGATAAAACTAATGGGAAAGGTCAAGTCACGGATTACATCATGAACTCCAAGGGTTTGTGTAGTGGAACGCAAGGAGTGTGTCCGGATGTGAATCTACGGGTAAGTGCGTCCTATAAACACTTTCCAGTTCACGGGCTTTTGTGTTTCGTAACGTAACTTTAACGGTGCAACAATTGTCGTGGATAGGGTGGCGCGAACAACGTACGGCTCCTGAATGCCGCCTTGATTAATGACTACGTCATGTTAACCTACCAACGCCCTCTCAAAGCATCAGATGAGCATGACAGACCCCTGTTGACCAACACCAGTCAGCCCATTGTCTGGGCAGTGGGTAAAATCAACAGCCAAGGACTGCCAGCGTACCATAGTTTACGAACGAGAGGTAAAACAGAAGATTCTTTACCGAGAAAGTTTCCGACAAAGGTTTTCATGACTTTGCTGGTGTTTTTGACGTCTTTGTAGGAGACATGTTTATCGACTTTGGTCGAATGCCTCAGTGGAATTGTCCTGCACCGGAAGAAACGGCCGTGGCGGCTGAAGAAGTGGGTTCTAACGGGAATGCTGTTGTTGCAGTTACGCCTTCGGCTCCTCGCGCTGTTGACAAGTCAGCCATAGCAGTGAAACCCTGGAGTATTCCTCCTATCGAGTGCTATGAACCTGAAAATCGCCTTTATTACGTGCACATCGGACCCACTGGTGGGGATCGCGGGTACAACGCCATCACAGGTAAGAAAATAACCGAGAAATTCATGAAATATTCGTAGAAATTTTGCGTTCTTAGAGAATAAATCTGAAAAATATTACAACAAAACTTAAATTGTAATGTATACATTTAATTTTAGGACACGTGGGATGGGGCATTGCGTGGTACATCAATGGATTGCTGATTCCGGAAATCAACGTCGTACGGGGCCAGACGTACACTTTTGTGGTAGAAGGAGGCGATAATCCTGATCGGTCTGCTCGATATCACCCGTTTTACATTACGGATGATCCTGAAGGAGGCTACGCCCACAAAACACCAACTGAGAGAAGTGTAAAAAGAGAAATCTGCCTGATGGTTTTTGCAATGCTTGATGGAATTTTTGTTAATTTTTATTTTAGAACGTACGAGTATTTGCTGGGGTGACCTATGACCGTGAAGGCAATCCAGCACCTGCTGGTACGGGCAGATTGTGCGAATGGGTGGAAGACCCCGCCCACCCCGCGCAAGCCCTGAAATCCTTTGGCGCCTTTCAAAGAACTTTGAAACTCAACTGCGAAGAAGGTCAACCTGGCATAGTACAATGGACCCCGGATGAGAATACGCCTGATGCTGTCTTTTACCAGGTTAGAAACTTATTTCCATTCTTTTTTACATAATGGAGTATTTCAAGAATTTGAGCGTAAATCTAGTGTGAACTGGCTTTAATTTGCCAACAAGTTTTATAGTCTTTACCAAATTCGCCATCTAGAGGCAAGAATGGGCGAAATCCACCATTTTTGGTATGTCTTCTACACAGCGCTAAAGTAAACAAACCAAAACAACAGACAAGTGCCGGTCATTGTCTATCACACTGTGTTTTCTTATTTCAGATTCTAAAGAATTTGTTTAGTTTAAGTAGCAAAATTTCTTGCTACTTAAACTTGTCTGTTGTTTTGGTTTGTTCACTTTACGCGCCTTGTAGAAAACGTACCTAAAATTGTGGATTTCGCCCATTTTTGCCGCTAGGGAGCGAATTCGGTAAAGACTACAGTTATCGTGTTCTCCGCCGAGTTTAACTCTAGATTGTAATCGTCCTTTAAAGCGTTTCGCTTTCCTTCTCACACATCCGAATTTTCATTATTGGCCTGCTACTCTACTCTCCTATTGTAATGTTCATTATTGCTGGAAAGGGCACAGACTAAGAAGCAATTTTTTTATTTTTTTATTTTGCAATTGAAAAGTGTTACACTCATCGGTTCCTGGGCTGGAAAATCAACGTCGTGGACAGTTGTGACGTGAAAGCCAAAAATGAAATCACTCGGGATACCGTATCCCAGCCACCGGCTACTACTACTACTACTTCGACGACGACTACGACCACTGCCCAACCAACTAAAGACGGGATTGGCCTGCGCGAATTCTTGGACTACGAGTACGATGATGATTTCCAGGAGAGTAATGGTCCCGAGCAAGTTATTGGCTCAAGTCAGAACATCCCAGTCCACGCCAAGCATCCTTCTCCCCATTTCAAGCCCGACGAGTTCCAAGATGTTAAACATTACCGAGAACCCGCACTGAACCATCCAAACCCTTCGTTTGACAGTTTCCCAACTTTCCCTAAACTCCCGTCCAGCTTCACTGAGCTATACGAAGGAAAGCCCTTCTTCGGTGAAACGACTGTACGCGGTCCAAGTAGCAGACCGCAATACAGTAATATTGAACGAGACAAAGTACCCTTTGTCCAGCGACCTACTCTAGATACACCGAGCGTTCGGCCACCGCCTTCTCAGAATCCCAATTCCTTCGTTCAAGATCATCCCCAAGAGCCTCCTAGAGCTAATTACCCGATTCAGAATCCGAATCGCCCCAGTCGCCCTGTTTACGAGCCAGCGCCACCACGCGTGAATCAAAACCACCAAGCGGAACAACAGCCCAGGCCTCAGTCACGTCCCGAACGACCTGTTTACCAAGATAACCCTACTAAACCACCTTCAACTGCCACGCCACTTTTCCAGCTTTATGCGTCCAGCACGCCAACTTCCATCATAATCTCCAACGAGCGACCAGTGGTCAGCACTACCTCTGTATACCGTCCAGATTACTACACCACGCCCTACTCCACTACTACTCCTGAACGGAAGACGACCAACTACCCTCCGCGCCAGATATATCAAGCATCGGAACTGAAATCTAACGTAGCGAACTTCAATCCAACAGCTATTATCATGGAAAGTGGGTTTAAACCTATCAAATCTGCGGACGGTCCTATTCCACCTCTAGGGTTCGAAGTAGAAGCCGAAGCTGCTCCGTCGCAGACGTTCCAGACGTTTAATACAAACAATAATAATAATATTAAGCCGCCATCTTTCCAGAATAGCGTAACTCCTACACCGAATCACTTTGTGAACCTTGATCCCATGTTCTTCCCCTCTCAAACTGACCCAGACGAGCAACACAACCATCAAGGTCAGCAAAGTCAAGCTTATTACCCTCAGCAAGGTCTACCCCACGGATTCGAGTTCAGAAACGCGTCCATTGGCCCCAACGACCCTATTCCCATCCAAATTCCCGTGGCGGTAGTACCCGTTGTACCCCAAGGCATTCTACCCAAACAGCCCCAGCGTCCCCCTTCTCCTCAACCCTCGCAATCCAACAGGCAGCCCGAGCAGGTTCAACCTCCCCAGCGGCCTAATTACAACCAGGATTTCAATTCGCAGCGACTGGACTTCAACCCTAACTTCAGTTACAATGACCAGCAGCAAAACATCCCTCCCAGCCCACAACAACAGCGCAATCCACCTCCTCCCCATCTCCAACAACAACAACGTCCTTCGTCGCCGCCGCAACCGATCCGGAAGCCTACTTCCGCTCCGTTTTTTAGACTCCCCGCCTTCTTCAATCAGTTGAGACGACAACAGATCCCACCTCCTACCCCGCCACAGTCCGAGTTCACTTCCAATGGTTTCGCCCCAAATCAACCGCAGCGTCGACCGGGTCCAAATCCGCAGTTAGGTAACAATCGGCCGCTAAATAGTGGTCGTTTTCCTAGCTCAGCGCAACCCCAGTCATCAGCGAACCCGAACCCTTTCTTGAACCGCCTCGATGGAGGTCGGAAGCCAATTTTCAGGTATGCGCCCAGGGACACTCAGCGCGCACCGGTACCCGGGAACCGTCCCTTGGATCGGATTGACCAACAAGGTGAAGCGTCAGCGCAAACTGCAAATTTACCACCCCAACTCCCTCCTTTCCCCTCAAATCGGCCGCCGAGACCGTCCCCCTCGCAACTGGCCAGTAACCAAGGGAATGCACAGAGTCGACCACCGGTACCAAACTTTTCCACGCGACCCACGCCGACCCTAACTGCGCTGCAACAACGACCTCAGTTTGGCTCTTTCCAAGGCGAATTACCACCGCCGGTACCCGAGAACGTCCCCACTAACCTCCCGCAATTCCAACAACAACAGCCGCCACGTTCACAGCGACCAAACGTTCGATTACCCCCCAATTCGGCCAAGCCGCTCTTGGCCCTTTCCGGTACCCGCACGACCATCTCCAAAGACGAACGCAAGGAGTTGGAGGAGTATTTATTTGGACCCATGCGACGCTCGGACGATTCCATGGCGGAAGAGTCGGGTAGCCAGCCATTGCAGCCGGGATTGGTCTTTTCGCATTACCCGAGTGTGGGTTTTGAAGCGGGTAGCACCCCGCAGAATTCCACGGATCTGGTGATCTTGAAAGATGTCTGGTCCAATATGAAGGTGGGCGGCGACAAGATCGCCAAACGGGAAGGATTGCCTGATGCAGAGGATTTCCATATAGTTGACCGGAGCGAACGCAAGTTGTCGTTAACCAAGCGCGAAACGAGTAGCAATGAAGTAGAAATAGATTCCAGTAAACTGCCATTGGAACACCGAGGAGATGACGAGGATCACGAAGATCAAGATCATGATCATGACCATGATCATCATGTGGGTTCTTATGCCACCTCAATACCGATAACTTCGTCTGTATTGCTTATTGCTTCCAGTGTATTGCTATTTTGGCATTGTTGAGAAGACGGGAGGAAGTATTTCCTTAAAAGGAGGTAAAACAAGAATGAAGGAAGACAGAAAGACGGTAAGAAAATCTTATGCAAAATTTTGCGGATTTTGGCATATTGCATGGGATCCTGTACAAAGCATTGTAGGTTTTATTTTATAGTCAAAACACAATTTACTCCCCCCGTCTCTTCAAAACAAAGGGCTTGTAAATACACAACGCTTCGTTTCCAAAGACGGCAGACTTATTTATTTTTTTAACTGTCTTTATCCTTCACAAACGCCAAAGATACTTCTTCGGAACCGCGAAGTTGTAGGCCTAATTTTTCGGACAATTTGCTTCGTGCTCTTGCAGAAATATTAAGAATCTCCGTCTGAAAAAAAATAAACAAATTAATTTTGGTGATGCTAAAGAAATCGAATGGAAAATTTAGTTTTACTTGAATTGAGTTGAGACACAAGCCAGTCAATGCTAGGCCAAACACGAGGTAAACAATGGCAGTAATTAGAGCCATAGGATGCTGTATGGAAGAACCAATAAGACATTAATGTTGATTTCTAAGTATATTAACATAGAAGATTGTTTGAGCATACCTGGGGCACGTAGTCGCCAAAACCAATGGTGGTAATGCTGATAAAAACGAAGTAAAACGCTTCTAAAGGCGACCAGTCTTCTCCCACGTAAAATAGAAGCGCCCCAAAACTGGTGTACATGAAAAGCATGAGGAACGCCAAGGCGGCGGGGAAATCAAAGTTATCGTCAATAACGATCTTGTCCGATTCTGCACTGAGCGAGTTGGCGTACAGCAAGGCTTGCAAAGAAGGGAACCGAGTCAAGCGCTGAGCCACTTTATCCCTTATTGCTTGAGCATTGGCTGTGGATTTCTATTAATTTGTTTAAAAAAAGATTATAATTTGAGGAAATTTATTAAAATAATGTATAAGCCTTACTGTTACTAAACCGGAACGGAGGAATCGTTGCCCGGATGCAGTGCATGAAAAACGGAGGGAATACACCCAAACAAATTTAAGAATCCGCGTGAGCAGCTGACCTGAATCAGCTAGCAAGATCAAGAACAACGGGATGCCAATGATGGAGTAGCCAATGGTCGTTAGGCGGCCTAGGATGGTCACTGGCGTAATGTGGCCATAACCAATGGTGCTTACCGTCGTCAAACTGAAAACTACAGCGTCCCAAAAGCCCCACGTTCGCTTTCCCGAGTAGGAATTGAGCCCTTGACGAAACGCTTCATGGAGCTGGTCTTCGAAATCGACGAGTTTCTCGCGGGCTAATTCCCGCCAGTCATCTTCATGCAACTGGCCCGCTTTCTCATACAGTTCTTCGATAAACTGGCGCCGGATTTTGAGTGCACCACACTTGTAGCGACTTTCGTGCCAGCCTTCCAGCGAGGCGAAGAGCAACCCACCGAAAATGCAGTAGGTGAAGTTAAGGGTGAGCAGGAAACTCGTCCAAATGAGTCCGGATTTGATGCGATGCCAAGAGTCGGCTAACTCGGTGACGTGTACTCGCCATGTCTGTCGCACATCTGTAATCAATTCGCGAACCAAACGGAACGTGGAAAGCCGTTGAGGCTCCACGTCTACCATGTCTTCGAGTGTGGGTCACTTGGTAAATTATTGATCTGCCGTCTAAAACATAAATTTAACTCGTTAGGAATAGTAACGAACTTACCGCAAAAGGCTTTCTAATAAACTGAAAGGAAGAGCTCACTTTTGGGTTTATAATTTACCGTTTCACCTTGATAGGGCTTCAAAATACCCTGAGGAATATTGAATAATGAGGAATAAATACCCTGAGGAACCTAAAGAAGAGGCGATCCGGATGCGGAACACAAATCGGTTTTACCTTGTGCGATTGTTGGCCAGACTGCGGGGTAAGTTGACTTTTTGTGTGGAAGAGGAGATTGCATATACTGTATACCGTCTTTAGTTGCCTGCAAATCCGCACTGCGGCTGTCCACTCCCGCGCACCAAAAATAGCCAGAGCCGGAGCGAGGGCGCATAGAGGATATAATTAGGCAGGTAAAAAAGGGACGTAAATACGTAAACACGAATAAGCTAAGCTGAATATGAGTAGCGCGTTAACATGAAACCTGAAAGGAATGTATTAACAGCTTTTACAACAGTGGATGCAAGGAAATTAAACACATTACACAATGACTGATACAATTCTAAGGAATATAGGGAGCTTTTCAGTCGTTTCCTATGCTTTTACGAAAAGGTGCCCTAGAAAATAGTAAAGAAACAAGTTCAGAGATGGATTTTGATTAGAAAATAGCTTTTTTAAGTTTACCCATCCATCTCTCATGACGAAAATAGTCGTGTTTCTAATTTCAGGGCCAATCAAAGGGTTCATCTGACACATGTAACAGAGGAGCCAACTATAAATCAACAAAATTCGGATTAAGTTTAGTTTTAGGGATGATTTTTCTACAGTATACTTATTAGTTATACTTACAATAGCCAACAAGAGCAGCCAGTGATGACTAGAACCGTTTGCGTTACACTGTAATGTAATGAAGGAATTTCATTTGGCTAGTTAGATTATAGGTTCATTTTTAGTTTGTTAATATAATATTTACCCTCGGTTAGGTCCTTTCGGAACAAACCATGGCAGGACACCTCCAATGATAGCCCAGAAAACGGTGACGACAATAATTGGAATGGGAGCGGCACCCATTTTAATTTCGCCAGTAGAAAATAAAATATAAAAGATAGTTCGTATGTTTTGGTCACGGGATTCGAGCTGTCACCTGATCGAGAGTAAAGTTATTCGCTGTAAGAACGCAAAACCAGAAAAGCACTGCTCGCGGTTCCATTTTGTATTCGAGTCTTACATGTTAGTAGTACGCAAGCGTAACTGGGAGCATAGCGTCGGAGTTCCATAGCGGCGGAGTTCTCTTTCAAACTGTTCTGGTGTTATAGCGCCTTCAATTGCGTCACAGTTAGGGTTCAATACCGAGTAGGCGGTAGGTTCCTGAGGTTTTCGTCGTCCCTTCAGGAAAATGGCCAACATGTAATAAATTATGTAAAAAGTTTTTAATAAACGTAATGTAAAACAAAATAACACATGTTTGTACGCCTAATAACGCCTTGTAGTTCATTTGAATCATTTCGACTCGTAAACAAAAATAAGTATTTTTTTTACATTTTGAAATACATATAAGAAGTACAATATAATAATGTAAACTTCGAGAGAATACAAGGTATGGCAAAAGATGATTTAACATTTCGAGCAAAAGATGTATCTCGACCTGTATACCACACACAGCTTAGTCCACACGTTGTATTTATTGAAGTTTCAACACACTCTATATGTGAGCCTACGACCGAATAGATAACACGCACGACTGGCGACTGAAAGGTCCTCGATTCGATTCCCGGTCGATGCACTTTATTTCGTCGAAAAAACGAAATATTAAATGGCTCCCTATCTCTGTACCTCATGCCTTCCCGGCAAGCTTATATTCCTATATTCGAAATTGCGATGCTTCGGCATTACGAGCAGGGAACTTGGGAACAGGGGAAGGGGCGAGGCTTTCAGTTTTTGACGATTTTTCAAGGGGACACCCTTCATTCAACATTATTCCTTATGAAGAAAAGCCCTGAAAAAGCTTTCCTGGCTCGAAAAGAGACAACGCCCCCCTTTTTTGGCCAATCCACCAATAGGATTCGTCCTTTTCAGAGGCTCCACCCCTTTTCGTGGATTTTACGAAAAATCACGCAAAAACTTTTATTTTCAAAAATTACAAATCGTACAACTGATAAATCAACGGAGGTTAACTGAAAGAAGGAAAGGTCAGTAAAGGTTACGTAAGCTGAAATCACTCAGGGAAAGTAACGAGAGCCCGAAATGAAAAGTGCGTTACAATCCGTTCAACTTAATTTCAAGCGTTTACCCAACATGTTCTGTACAACCAACACTGCCAATCCGTTTTACAAGGAGCGAACTTACCCTATTGGTAAAAAAGGCTTCCAGACGCGTTTCGGAAGTAGAATTGGTAGAAACCTTCTAAACGGGCTGTAGAGTGCACATGAGGAACAGAGAAAACAGTAGTCCAATCACTGGTTTCATCCTGCCCACCCACGGCTGGAAATGAAGTTGCCTTACCTCTTAAGAAAAAAATCCTCAACTTTACCGACATTTTCGTTTGAAATCGACCAAAACTCAAGGCTATTCCAGGGTTCAGGATCCATTTTTTTCGACTTTTGGAGAGTTTCAAACTACGGTGTAAAAAATCTTTGTGTTCGAATGCTTGTATCCGATTACGAGAGAGCAAAGGAGATTTAGTAAACTTATAATTTCTTTGGGTAAAAGCCAAGAAGAAGCTCTTATCGAGAGCCCAATTCCTTATAACATGTCTCACACACACGCAACGGCTTTTTGCTGCCGCCCACAATGGCATTTTTGGCAGAACAGTCATTGCAGAAAATCTGGCCGCAATTCCGACAATGATGCTTACGTACAGTTAACGAAAACTCTTTATAACACGCCGTACAAGATACCGCAGCTGAATCATCCGCCCATTTCTGCCCTTGCAGCTTGGCATTTTCCATCTATGAAATAGACATTATTACACAAAATTACAAGAAAAAAAAACACGAATGCAACTTTATAATACTTAACACAACTTTTATTTTACCTGTAAGCTTTGGTTTTCACGACAGAGTTCATGTAAAGCTGCTTGACTGTCTTCCAAACGTCTGCGAACATCCACAGTCACCGTACGCAATTTCTCCAACTCGTGGTCCAAATCGGCACATTTCTGCATAGACTCTTTCCTTTCATCATCCAAAACACTCACGCGCGCTTCCAGTTCTTAAAACGTCCAAGAAAAATCAGGTCTTTTCCCAATACAATCACGAAATATACAATATGTAATAAAAAAATTTACCTAGATTAGCAGATACCGTGTCATCCAAGCTGGTCTGAATATCAATAAGCCGTTTCTCCTTTTGAGCCAAGTCTGTTTTGAATATATTCACGCTTTCCGTCAGCGTTTGCTTCTGCTTTTGTAGCAGAGCCTGCGTTTCTTGCCACTCTTGCTTCCGCTTCTCCCAAGTATCCTTGTCGTTATTCTAATAAAACGTTATAATACGCCGGTTATTTCCAAGAAAAATTCAGAAACAAAACTACTAAAAAAAAGCCGCATTCTATTTACCCATCTCTGCAGTAATTTGTTCTTCTCAATATCGCAAACCGACATATCTCGCTCTAGTTTCTCGAGGCTTAACTGAAACGACGATCTTTCTTGACTAAAGTGATTTTCGAGCGACAATTTCTCAGCTTGGAGAATATGTGTGTTTTCCTTGAGCTCCAACATTTCCTACAAAATAAAAAGAGAGAGAATTTTGGGGGTGCCACACAAAAGCGACAAGAACGAATCACCTTTTCGAGGTCTTCTTTCTGTTTGGTACTAGCGTTTTTCAAACGATCGAGTTCGCCTTCGAGCTGCACTTTGACTAGCTGGAAACTTGCCACTTCTTCTTGACTAGCCAATAACTTTTCATTGGCAGACTTTAACTGCACTTCCGCTTGCTCCAGTTGCGACGACAACAACTCTATCTTCCCCTTTAATTCCCTAATAGCAGACGACTTCTCCTTCAACAGCTCTGCATCTTCAACGGCTTGTTTCTTTACCACTTCCAACTCCTACGCCATAAAAAAAGATAATTTTTGTAATAAAAAAATCTGTAATTTCTACCTCGATCAAATTTTGAAGTTTGACGCTCGAGCGATTACTTTCTTCAGATAATGCGACTACTTCTTGCGTCTTGTCTTGCAAACTAGCTTGCGACTCGGAAAATTTGTGCTCCCAAGTGTTGAGAGATTCTTCTTTCTCGAGGAGAACATCTTTGTTCGCAGCCAGCAATCCCAACGTTTTCTTTAAGTCAGCTTGAGTCGAGTTCATTTGCTGCTCCAAAGCGTCTCTCTGGCCCTTTGTTTGGCTCAATTCCGCTGCAGCACGCTCTAAATCAGCTGCTTTTTTTCCAACTTGGATCTTCAACAGGTCTTCCGCTTTGGCTTTATCGTCCTGCAGTTGAGCCATCTTCTCTGTCAACTGTTGGACTCGCGTGGTATGCGTCTTCTCCAGGTTGCTAAGCTGAGCTTGACCATCGGCCACGATCTTGTTCGAGAGCTGCAATTCACTTTGCAGTTGCGAATGTGCTCGTTTCATTTCCGCAAACTTGTCTTCAACTGCCGCCTTTACTTTAGCTAATTTAGCCTCAGACGTCACAAATCGCTCTTTTTCATCTTCCCAGTTGCTTTTGGCGATTTCGCCCTCTCTAGTCATTTTGGCAAGAACTGCATCCTAAAAAACAAATTTGTCAATTTTTTTTCAAAATTCTTCGAAAATTTAACTGAACATTAGCCAAACAGAGCCACACTTAGGACAGCTTGGTAAATATGTAGTACCTTTTCAGTTATCGAGTCTTGAGCGGCTTGCCATTTCCGTTTTCCGGCTTCAACGTCAGCTTTTAACTGGCTGAGGGACTTCTCGAGCTGGCTTTTGGACTCTTCAGCCTTATCCTTCATAGAATGCAGCTCTTTTTTGCCCTTCTGCAAGGCATGGATCTTGTCTTGCCATTCGGTCGTCTCAGCCACATGGGAGAGTCTTATAGTAGTCAATTCTTCCTGCAAAGAAGCCTACAAAACATACATCTGTCAATCCTATGGTTTCCCCAAAGTGAGGCATACATTTTCCACTTGGAGTTGCTGTATAGCCGTATTGACGCCTTCTCCAGCTTCAATGGTGAGCAATAGCTCTGAACGTTCCTTCTCCAGTCGAGTAATCGTGTCGTTTAGTCGGGTGACCGTGCTTTCCCCGTCCTTGAGCTCTTTTGTTCTGAAAACCCCCGAAAAAAAGCAAAAGAGCAAGAGTTTTAAGTGGTGACAAAGCAAGTTTTTGATTACTTGACATCCAACTCTTGCTTCAAATCTTCGAGCACGCTATTCTGGGCCTCGGCTTTCTTTTGGCACTGTTGGAGGCTGGTTTCTTGGTACTCGTTCATCTTTTGGAGGTCGGTGAGCTGAACCTGGAGAGCTTGGAATTCAATGTCTCTGGATCTATGGGAATGACTGAGTTCTTCGACCCGAGATTTGTATTCTGCCATCTTGATCCAATTAACGTAAGAGAATTGAGCACGTCAAAGCAACCCCCAATAAAGCTTTAAGAAAGACAAAGAGATTTAAGAACCAACCTCACGTTCTAACGCCCGCACTTGGGATTTGCAATTAAACAGCTCCGTCTCACGATCCGACAGCTCCCCTTTGGCTTGATGCATAGATTGGTTGAGTAATTCCTGCAAACTTGTCACTTCGGCCCGCAACTGCACCACAATTGCGTCCGCCTAAGAATTGAAGAACATAAAATAGTAGGGGGTCTTAAGTGTGGCACGACCTTTGTCTTTTTTACCTCTTCTCTATCTTTACGCAGCGTTTCAATCTCCATTTGACGCTTTTGCAAATCTTGTTCTCGTGAAATGGAGTTTCCTTCATGCTCCGCCATAGCTTTCTCTTTGCTCTGCTCAATTGTACGTAAGTCTTCTTCCAACTTGACTCGGGCGTGGATTAAATGGTCCTTTTCGGCCTCCCACGCACTACGTTTGGCCTCCCATTCGGCGAGCATGGTTTGACTTCGGTTGATTTCTTCCAGTGCTTGTTTTAGATTGTCTT
Organism: Lepidurus arcticus; assembly: GCA_003724045.1. Taxonomy (NCBI): domain Eukaryota; kingdom Metazoa; phylum Arthropoda; class Branchiopoda; order Notostraca; family Triopsidae; genus Lepidurus; species Lepidurus arcticus. Next base: position 60,076 of record RJJA01000066.1, on the reverse strand, counting down.
CCAGTTGATCCACCTTGTCGTCACTAAAATAATGAGATAATGATTAAAAACAGATACAAAAGTGCTAAAGAAAACACTACAATACTTTTGAGTTGTCTGTAGACTGGATTTAAGCTCTCTTTCCAAGCTCTCTTTCTGGTTTTCTAAAGTATTTACCAGCTGAGCCAGGTTCTCTTCACTTTCCCTACAAATTAATTGCCAAAAGTCGAGTTCGAAACACGAACGAAGAATAAAGCTCTTTACTTGGACCGCAGAAGCTGGCTGTTGGTTTGTTTCAAGCTGGTGGTGACTTCCAAAGCTTCTGCTAATTGTTTTCTCAAAAGAATGACCTCTGACGACACTTTAGGAGTCGATTTAAGAGAGAAATAGTCAGAATGTGGCCTACATTTCTTTTCTAGTACTGCATGCTTACATAGCTGCTTATTTTCCTCCAATCCTTTTATGTGAAGTTTAAAGACATCACCTCCTTCCCCATTATCTTGGCTGTTGAGGGTGTTCTGCAGTCTGTCCACTTCTTTCTTCAACTCTTCTGTGTACCAGCGCTCCTCCTAGACCAAAAGACTATAAAGTCTTGAGACTTGGTAGGAATTTTTATATGTTTTACTCTTAATGTGGTATTTAGTTCATTTAACTCCTGTCGTAATTCTTCCACGTCGCTGGACTTGCTGGGGGAATGTTTGGAAGCGAAATGGTTTTCTAGCTCACTTGAACTCCTGCAACGCATCTTGCACACCGGGCAAAGATAATTTGTAGCTATATTAGAAACAAATAAATAAAAGACACCCTCATCATTCCCAACTTCCAAGATTTTAAAGGTTTTTGGATGCAATTTGCTTTTATCTTTACCAGGCTCAAGGTGCGTTACTTCATAGTGCGACTGCAGTTCTTCTTGAGTAGAATATGCAATCATACAAGTAGGGCACAGAAACCCTTCAGCCTCTGTCATGCCATGATCAGATCCTGGATTTCGAGCCGGCGAAGCTTCCTCACTACTAGTACTGTCTCTGCCAGTGCCACCCTGAGAAACATACATTTCATTGTTAAAAATAAAATGATATTGGCGAGTTAAGCTTTTCAAGTAATAGCATACCGGCAGGGAGATGCGGTTTACCAGATTCCTGATATTGAACATTTTCACCGAAAATTCTTACAAGTTACAGATAATCATAAACTCTTCACTAATAATTATCCATTGAAGCAAGATGGGCGTAAACGACACAAGTCAAGTTTGTTTTTGTTATGGTGGACTGAAACGTTCGTTTTGTATTGTGTCACAAGATGGCGTTCACGACTCGGGAATGAAGAATAACTGCGCGGGCTTTATTCTAAACTCGACTGTTCCGTGACAAGTTATACTAGAATAAAAATTCTTCTTTACTTTTATCTTCTATTCTTCCATTCTATTTTTCTATACTGATTCTATTTTTAACAAAGAACATGACAACGCAGTCTTACAATTGTCTATTGGAACAAGATACATTCGTTGAAACTGTTCCGATCTTTTACAAATGCCACGATGAAACCATATAGTTATCGCATTAAGAATCTTGCCCTTCAACACTTTGGGCAGTGTTTCATTTACAACGAAGATGCACCAAGTTTGCGCTTGTGAAAACCGAGACAATAATAAAATAAAACGACTTGTTGCACTAAAAAAAAAAAAAACAGAAAATGCGCGTTGAGCCAAACTATAGTTCAAACCTAGAAAAGATTACTGTATATTTAAAAAGAAAATTGACACATAGTTATTGCTGGCGAAATATTGGCACAAAACTTGACGCCAAAGATAATAGGAACTGAACATTAAACTCAAAACCCGGTCGTGGGAAACTCTTTTTCCAATGCCATTATTTCCTTGGCAAAGGCCCGAGTCCTAAAAACCATGCCAATTTTTCTATCACGTGTTGCATATCACGAGATCAAAACTCCGTCTCTTAATCAACCGGCTCGGGGTGGGGGGAATACTCGATCAAAACAGAACAATCACTTGTCGCACGAAAGCTTAAAAATGTAGGAAAAAGCCATGTGAAGAGGGAGGATATATAGCTTAACTTCCTTTTCGAATGGAAACTTGCAAGGGGCAAAAAATCTAGGCCAAAAAAAAAAGACTAGCTCGACTTGAGGTATTTGTTGCGATGAAAACTAATTAGCGTCAGATCAGATATGGATAAAAGCAAGAGTCGAGCAAAAAACAATCATTTTGCCACCATAGACGGTTACCGTTAAGAAATAAGAAACAAAACCCAAAGACAAAAAAAATGCACGATCAACACGTGGTTTTTTGTTGTTGTTTTTTACAGTTGGGCGCCATATCACAACAAACTCTTCGCACGGACACTTTTCTTCGACATTCAAATTATGCTATGGCTGGCTGGTTTTACATGTGCATACATAAAGGAATGCTTGACTTGGGAGCGCCGTTTGAATGTGCCTCCCGTGTCTTTCCTCTCCTTTTTTCGTGTTGTCTCTCCGGTTTCTTTCATTTTTCTTACGCCAAAGAGAGAAAAATCTTAATCCACTTTTGTGGTCGCACTCAAATTGGGCGCGGCATTGTAAAAATCGTTGGTGGTTGCCGGAGGCGAATGGTTCAAGGTATCCACTTCCACTTTTAACGTGCGGTTCAAGTAATGAGCGCTAAGTTTCTCCTCATTACTTTCCTGTCGATAAAACTCGAGTCGAGATCGTAACAAAGTGCTGTCGCTGTCTTTCTCAGCCTCATCTTCTTTCTTCAGTTCTTGTTGAGACATCATGCCCATACCGTCCACTAACGGCTCTTCTAGCTTGGGACGTTTTACCGGGGATCCTAGGCCAGGACGGCATACTAAACGCATGGGCGAGTCTTGTAAACTATTCATACAAAAACATAAAAAATAACAATTACAATACCTCTTCACACCGTTTGCTTTCCTAATCTTTCTAACGGAATTTTGTGGACTTGGACTTTTTTTTCTTCTTACTTGTCTAAGCTGGTATTATCTTCAGGTAAATTCACCGGACTGTCATTCACGGAACGCTGTATATAGTTCAAGTTACTCTCCGCCAGAGCCGCCTAAAGTTAATAATTAATAATAATAACATCAATAAAAAAATAATAAAACAAATCTTGTTACTTGTAAGCTAGCATTCAGCGTTTCACCGTATAGCGTCGGACTTGGCGTCAACGTAGGACTCTTGGATTGCATCCCCCTACCGCACAAGAAACGTATTGTATTTTAACTTCCTCGGAACTTTTCCAATGTTAAAGTAAAAATTTCTTTTCTTTTTAAAAAGTACATAAGAAGGCTAGATAAGCGTTGGATGCGGCGAGGTATTGAGATACAAAAACCAGACAGGTTTTCACCTTGAAACCATGCAAAATTACATGCTTCCGATTAGTGAGCCACCAGGCCATGCGGAGCCACTCGGCCATGCGTAGCCAAGCAGGAATTGTTCGACAGCCAAGACTATGCAAGCTTTATGCAGCAACAGCTCGAGAAAACACTTGAAATCGGAACTGAAATCTCGTTCACTTCACTTAATTTTTTTTCCTTTTTAATTTCAATAAAAGCGGGCTATGGACACCTCACTTTCAAAAATGCAGAAGCTCTATTGCTTCGAACTTGCTTCGTTATCTCCGGGTGGTTCAAATGAAGGTGGATATCAGGACGGGTGGGAAATGGAAATGGGAGGACAATCAAAAAGTTTCGAACCGAACACATGGACTCGACTCTAATTTTCTAAACAAAAGTTCTGCCTCTATGTTTGTGGTGCCTCCAAAGTAAGAAAATAATAAGAATCAATAGTTTTTGTTGCTCTTTCTGCTAAAAGTAATGTTGTGCTGCTTACTGTGCCACAGGTCTGTGCGAATTGGGCGCTGTAGGGGTGGAATTACGGGGTAAAGCTGCTCCGCAATACAGAGCGGACACAGCCTGGAAATCGAAGTTGGGCGCAGGATGCAGGGGATGTTGATGATGGTTAGGATTGTTAGGACTAGGTCCAGCAGCCGTGGACTGGTGGTTAGTATGGTGGGAATAGGCTGCTAAATGATGAAGCGAATTTAAGGACTGGGAACAAGAAGGTGAAGCATCAAATTTACGGGGTCGACCCCGGGACAAATGTCTTCTGCGAACGAATTCGGCGTCGTCGACCATCCAGTAGGAGCCGAAGTCGTCCTCGTAGCGCACAAAGCATTTGTGCAAGGATAAGTTGGTGCGAATGGCATTCTGGAGGGCGAGAGAGAGAGAGAGAACAGAGAAGAAGAGAGAGAAAGAAGAAAAAGAAACCCAACAGGACAAAAAAATCAAAAAAAAATCTGGGCGAGTCATTCACACTTAAAACGCCCCAAAGTAGGCAAATTTTCCCGCCTTTTGGGGTTTCTTTGCAGGAATTTCCTGGCAAAAATCCAAGCCATTCGGAGTTTTTTTCCGTATTGTAACGTATAAAGAATAAAAAGAGGGGGAATACAAAAATTATCAATTCAGTAATAAAAAGAATGCGAAAGGGGTTATTCGCCAAACCACACATAAGTAAATATAACGATTAGCGAAAAAGTGCTGGCGAGTTACAGAATTATGTGAAGAAATGGGAAGTACAAGCTGCCACGGAATTTCATTAGCCTTATGAGAATAACAATTAGAAGAAATGAATGTAAGGAGTAGTTCAATAGAAAGAAACAATCGCAAGACAGTTGGTGCGTGAAAATGTGAAAAATCAAGTGCGGATTTTTTTTTTAATTCAGAGACGTTTTAAAAAAAAAGTGATGTAATATGGTGATTAATCAGAAAACTTGGCAGCATAAGATGAGTTAGCTCGGATTGGTAGGTGCCTGTGCGTTTTTTGTTTCTTTACCCCTGTGCAGCTCGTTGAGGCCTTCTTTTATGGAATTCAACTTCATCCACGGTCCATACGGCGCCTTTGACGTTTTCCACGCGCATGAAGCATTTATGCAGACTCAGGTTGTGGCGAACGGCATTCTGGGGTGATTTTTAAACAAAAAATAAAAACACTACTAAGAACAGAATCAAACTACGTAAAAAATAAAATAAAACCACCCAAAACTCGCTCTTAAAAATTTGAATTCGCGCCTAAAAATTATTTTGACCCCCGAAATTATTCTTCCGTGGGTATTACTGGGGTTCTTTGTACTAGGTAAAAAGTAAAACGAACTCAAAGTGGAATGATGGAGACAATTGCTTACCTTCCAAGTTGCAGCGTTGTGCCGAAAGTAGCAAAACGTGTTCTGGAACCACGTGTAGATTTCGTTTAGCGTCAATTGGCGATCTGGAGCTTCCACGATAGCCTATGTTATATAGCGTTAAAATGTTGTTGCAATGAGAAATTTGTGGAACTACAGTTTTTTCTGGTATTTAAAACAGGCAAGGACAAGGAACACCGAAACACTTTTTTGTTGTTGTTTTTTTGGCAAGGTGAACTGCAAGTAGTTGATAATTTTTGCCAAAAGATGGCACTGATGTCATACCACTATATCACAACATGTTCTCCAGTTTCGGAATTCCGAGATAAAAATTACACTCCTGTGTATTATTGTTTCAAAACGTTCTCGGAAAACGAATGACAAACGGGTGTCACTCGACTTCAAAGCGGCAGTTGGATTGGAAATGCATTAGTTTAGGTTAGGTTATAGGTTAGATTAGTTGGTTAGCTTAACTTTGATTAGGTTAGGTTAGCTTAGGTTATAGGTTAGATTAGGTTAACGATTCTCATCAGCTTTCGTTGATGAGAGTCGTTAAAACTTGCTCTTTCTTTCACTCCACTAGCTGAAAAAAGAAAAATTCATTGTTGGCCAGTGACACACTGGTGTCATTTTTGACTCGGGGATACATTACGTACGTATGTAACTAAATCCGGAGAACGTGTTGCAATATCATGTGAATCATGCAACTTCAAACAGTTTTGTTTCAAGGTGCACAATTCTCATGATCTAGTGGTATGCCATCAATGCCATCTGGTGACAAAAGGATCCACTACTTGCCGTTCGCCGTGGTCTTAATGACCGTTTCTTGTAAAAATTAAAGTAAACAGACTTACTTGACGTATTAAAGATGCATATGTGAAAGGCGGACGGACATCAGCATTGCGATAAAATTCCCGATTTCGATGGAGTTCTGTACAAAGAAAGCACCAACACTGAATTATTAAAAGGCCAATCACTGTCACGCAGGAAATGCTTAAATGGTAAGGTTTTTCCAGGTGAAAAAATGGTTAATTCTTTAAAAGATTTTTTACCTTGTTGCACATCCAGTCCCGCCCTATCCAACAGATACGGGAGTCCTGGAAGTGTGCATAGGCCACAGAGACAGAGAAAACACGAGAAAAAGGACAGAAAAAAGGAGAAAAATCTCGTAAGATTCAGACAACTTTCTTTTATGTGTGTTTGCCCAAGAAAAGGTCAAAAACTAAGTAAATTACATCAGTTTGGTTGCAAGTGACAGCAGGATAGCTAACGAGAAAATACGACGCTCAAGTCAAGTTGGGACAGACAATTTAACAGTGTGAGAGACTAATCGAAGAATAGATTTTGTCCCACCACCATTACGACCGACCCCCGCAATCGCATTAACTTTTTCCTCTTGAACTTTTTTTCTTTATTTTTTCTACGTTACCTTCTGAGATATCCATAGCTGAGCGCTCCGTAAAGCTTCGTTTGCGTAACCGAATTTCATCAAAGGGGGAACCTAGCGTATAACAGGTATTCTTACCTTTCCCAACAATTAACCTTATCTCTTATAATAAGAATTTCAACATTTTCAACATTTCAATGAGATAAAACTCAAAAAACTTTTGGACAAGGTGCTGGAAAAAGGCTTAACTTACCCATGCTGATGGACATTGGAGGCTTATCCGAGACTCTTCGACGTACGGCATGGCTCATGTTAGGGGTGGGAGGAGTGAGAACATGGTGGGGCGACGGAGGCAAGCCTAAAACGTTGCCCCCGCGCTGAAAAGTGGCCGAAACCAAGGCGGCGAGCGAGGGTGACATCCGCTGCGGAGGTAAATGGCCCGGAGGCGAAGAGAGTCGTGAATTGGTCATGACTGACGACGACGCTGAGGGTAAAGGGGGCGGCAGCGGGAGCGAAATAGGCGGCAACGCTGCAGGTGCTGCTGGTAAAGAGAGCTGGTGGTGGTGTTCCCTCTGTGGCGGAGGCGGCGGAACCGGCTGGTTGGTATTGTCCGCCAGTTGACGCCGATGCAAGTGCTCCATCATGGCGCTCAGACGGTCCTTTTCCTGCTGAAGTTGTAGTTCCAGTTGGGATACGACTTGCATTTGCACTCGTGCTTGGGCCGTCGTACGGTCATCCAGCACGTGCTCGGTATTCAGGTGCCTATAAACCGAAAATGTTGAAATACAAGCCATGTTGAATTGTTGCATAAAAATCTTTTCTTACACAAAAAGGAACACGGAAATCAAACGAATCTTCAGAAAAACGGCAAAAAAATAGGATTTTCTTGAAAAATAAAATTAAAAAAACGGCCACTCACTCTAAAAAAGCCGTAAAATCTTCGCATGGGATTTCACAGCCTGGCCATCTACAAACGCCATGATGATACAATGGATGAGGCCGATCTTCTTTCCCAGCATGGCTATTTCCGGCTCCGATGGAACTTTTGTCGGTGCCGTTCACAGCATTTCCATTGAGATGCTCACTTCGAAATCCTGGCCCGAAAAATTTCCGTGCGATTAATTTTACAATTATAGATTATTTAATTTTCACGAATCTTCAAGAATGTTCACGATTTTTCAAGGATTGAAAGGAAAAATAACAAAAAATATCACATTTCCATGCGATTAACATTACAATTATAAATTTTCTCATTTCAAAGATTTTCAAGGATTTTCAAGAATTTTCAAGAATTAAAAGGAAAAATACATCCAGCGTTGGAAATGAAAGCCAGTTAGGCATAAAAAAGAGCTTTTTGAACACATTTCCTAACCCCAGAACTGATTACCATCTAAATGAGGTGCGGATTTGGAAGATGGTGCGCCAGGGCTGGAATCGGGTGACTCAGAAACCACACTCTGGGAATGTTTCCAAGCATGGTTGTTGCTTTCGGAATCTTTACTCGCTCCTCCACTGGCTCCGTTTGGAGTAAGCGTATTCATATGCTGGAGCGACATGATGTAATGCCGTTGCGCGATCTGGAGCTGTTGCATGAGATGATGCTGTTGCATGGCCAAAGTTTGCACCAACGCCGCACTCTTCTTCTTTTCGGCTTCCGAGCCTTGATTGAGCTGCGTCTGCTGGATCAAGTTGATCTGCAGTTGCTCCTGAAGCTGCTGGATGGCCGACTCGAGTTGTTTCCGACCCAAATCCGCCAAGGTTTGCTTCAATTGTAACGCAAAGAATAGAAACACAATTTCAAGTTACGAAATCTTTGCAAACCATCCGAACACATCAATCGGAATTCTCTTAAGTTAAACAATCAGTAGGAAATCACTTTAAGCATAAACGACAACAGTTAATACAAATATAATATGATTCACTTTGCAGAAAGTCAACTAAATAAAATAATTAAAATACAATAAAATAAGACTGTTTATATAAAAATACTTTACAATCATTACAATGAATACTTTACGATTACTTACAGGAATTTAATAAAAATACAATAAAATTAACAACAAATAAAATATAATATAATGGACTATAATTCACTTTAAAAAAGTCCTTGTGTACCTGTTGTTGTTGCAGCAGAAAGGACTGGTGTTGCTGCATCAAGTTCTGCAACTGTTGCGGCGTGAGCATCTGTTGCTGGAGCAGTTGTTGCACGTGCTGCTGCAGGGCCAATCCGTGAGATAAAAGCAGCGGATGCACCGGTCCGGTGCTGGCCGAAGACGGCAAGGGAGGTGGTCCTGCCGCCGGTGACGGTGCGGTGGGACCCTTCGGCCCCACTGCCGGTGCATCCCCTGCTTCACTGCCGCTACTGACACTCTTTCGTTCGTTGGCCGACGCGGCAATGCGGAAGCCGGGACTCGCACTCACCCTGGAGACACCGATCCCAATCCCGTTGTTGTTGTTCCGGAGCTCTTCTTCGGCCCGCTGCCACGACTCCTCTCGTTCTCGCTTGTGCTCGCGGTAAAGTTGCTCCGACTCGCTGGGAACGGACCAGCGTTTGGACACCGGCGGGGAGGATAATTGACTATGAGGATGCAACGCTGACAACATGATATGACTGCCAACCTGGAATAATAGAAAACGAAACAAAAGATTTATGTAAAAAAAGAAAAAGGGTTCGGGTTGAGATTTATGACGTCACCTATAAACTAAACTGTCTAACAATGTTAACAAGGCCGTGCTGGAAATTAAATGAAGAGAAATTAGATTCCTCCGGCTCGCATTCAGTCACTTTATCATGCTTTTCCATCGATTGGGTACGCCTCTTTTTTTGTCGAGGGCCCCCCTTTTCTTTACTTCCCGCCTTCTTCCCTTCGGACGTTTTCTTTTCTTATTTCATTTTCTTTCTATTTGATAGGTTTCTTCCCTTTTCAAGGGGATCGTCCGTCAAGACTTTTCCTTGGGGTTAAATAGTGCCAATTCATCGTCATAACTCTGCAACGGGAAGGTCCCCCCCTTTACCTCCCGCCCAGGCGTGTGTCGATCGATGTGTTACCAACTCCAGTTTTGGGGGCAACCCCTTCTTTATATGATACAAAACCATCTCGCTTCCACCCTTTCTACTTTTCCAACCACCATCTAACCCTCTTTTTGGTTCCCACCCTAAGCGCCATCCCGCCACCAAACTACGAGGTTTTCCCTCTATCTGACCAAGCAACCCACCCCCACCCCCCGTGCTCTGTTAGTCTTTTGTCTATAATGCTATATACAGCACACCACGTAACGCAAACGCATGCAAATCAGCACGCTATGAAAAGGAGACATCGGCCACCACTATACTGCCGGGATGACTGCCATAATTATCCCCCGCGCCTCCCTTGCCAAGCAAAGATAGAGCGCCAACCGAACCCAAACTGCATACGGAATATATAGATATAGACCCCAGGTACAAGTACAAGTACGTGTGTTATATGCCTACGCCATTACTAAAACGACCCAAATAAAAAGACGTTACAAACTTCCCCCTTTTTGAAGACTGGACTGGACTCTTAACGTTTTCCTCTTATACTGGGGAACCTAGTCCTATATAGTCCTGACCACAGTATAGGTTTCACAGCCTGCACAACCTATACACAGTGGTCCTGAAAAAGATGCACTAAAACTCGTGGATTCCCGGCTTGAAAATGTGCCATGTTGGCTAGTTTAACTAGAAGCCGGATTTGAAAAAGACTACCAAGTACAGTTTCCGCCATTTAAAGGTCCCTCCTAACAATGAATCATAACGCGAAACCAGTAAGAACCTAGTCGTTGTCCTGACCACAGTATAAAGTTTCAGGTGCTTGAAAAACCTCTATACTGTAGTCCTGAAAAGTAAAGCGCTAAAATCGTTCGATTCGCGTTGGAACCGCGTTGAAAATTTGAGCGTTGGTAGGGAAACTAGTAGCCGGATTTGAAAAAGACTACCAAGTACAGTTTCCACCATTTAAAGGGCAACAGACTCCAAATCGCATATTGATATTTGGATGGATTCTTATTGTACACATTATTCTAAGAACGGGAAAATTTGTTTAAAATTTTTCTGATTAGCCGTTCCCGAGTTATGGGCTTGCGAATTTTTTTGCATTTTCCCGCCACGGGAGCCGTGACGTAGATGGTGGGGGCGCGGCCTAGGAGCGCTTTGTTATTCACTGGCACTGTTATAGACTTCTTCTGTGCTTCCTAAGTTTTAGTGA
>RJJA01000066.1:0-49149 GCA_003724045.1 Lepidurus arcticus | reverse complement strand
CGTGGTAGGAGTTTGTTGCCAACCGCTATCCCTACTAAGTTTGATAGGCCGGCTACTGTGGTGTCTGGGGTGCGAAGTCGAGTCTGTGGAGTCTGGGGTGCGAAGTGCGAGGTTCCTCCTAACAATGAATCATAACGCGAAACCAATAAGAACCTAGTCGTTGACCTGACCACAGTATAAGGTTTCAGAGCCTGAAAAAAACTTTGTATTTCCTATTTTGTTTAAGGACAGAAGTTAACAAGACGGCAACAAGCGCCGTAAGCCACGCCATGACACGGGCGTGACGTCACGACCCAAAGTTTGTACGCCAAGAACTCGTGAACGGCTACTAACACTAATTTGGAACAAATTCCATTGTTCTTAGACTACCGCGGTTTAAAGGTCCTCTTACCAAGGAATCCTAACGCAAAAACAATCAAATAAAATAACAAAAAAGGACCTTTCCGGTTACTGGTTCCAGTAGAGGAAGCCACCGGTCTGTCCGATAAAGATCCTGGATCTGTCCGCCAAAGTACAGTACAGTCCGTTCTGTCAGCTAACCTGTCGACCACCGAATACCGAGTCGCTCTTCTAGTTTCCGGGGTAGAACTTGGAAGATTTAAAAACTCGGAAAGTTTTAAGCTTTAACCGCATCCCACACAGCTATACCCTTAACCCCCTCATGTCCAAGAGTTTGGTAATTTCTTCTTTTCCTCCTTTTGTTTCCACGTAACCAGATTCAAATCATCAGGAAAGTGCACATGGCAACACGAAGGGTGGCACCGTTCGTCCGCACAGATATGTTCTTACGACATGTGTGTAATACATAAGATCAATGCATCCGTGCGGGATTGGGACCTGGAACTTTGATTCAACCCCCCCCATTTCCTATTCCCAAAACCCTCCTTCCTCTCTGGGACCCGAACTCGCTTCGCCACGCGACAAGGGGTCTCGCAATACCTATCGCCAAAACTCCTGATTGACGCAAATTCCCGTACTTCAAACCCATGATCTTAATGAGAAACCCAAAATGACCATCAAAGCTGTTAACCAGCCGAGATATTTCCCTCAAAACCCTTCAATACTCGAAGAATACATCGAATCACTGAATACGAAATCAAACTAACGCCTTTCTAACCACTTAACTTCGGCGCAACTTTGCCTTTCGACAAAAGGTGTGAGGAAAGCATTTCATTCCTTTTTTTCTGTATTTTTATTTATGTTTCCTTTGAGTTATTTTACCCTCTAGAGAGAAGCGTGTAGGTCTTGACATTGACGTTGGCCCTGGTAAAGTTCGGGGAATTATTAGTGGGGCATAAAAAAGGTATTGCGGGCGACGAGGGTGTATATACGGTCTAAAAAAGGGGAAAAAAAGAAGATCATCGTAATGGACTGTGAACAAGACTCGCCGTTGGATGCCCACTTATGACTTCGAAAGTACTATCGTTCCTTCTCTCGCTCCGTCGTCGTTCTGTTAAATTTTACTACATCACATTTTTCCCCCAAGGAAGAGGAAAGAACAAAAAGAAGAGGAAATAACCGATACCCTGGGAACGGACCGGATCCAAGAATTCGGATTCGCCATGATCCGAAGCAGGTAACCGTTGTTAATTCTTTTGTAATTGCAGTGATTCATTTCCCGCGTGTTGCACCAGCCGGTGTTGCACGGTCGTGGCGCTTTTGAGATAAACGACGTCAGAGGCTAACCTATGAATAATTATCCCGTGCTCTCTCTCCCTCCCCCTTTTTCCTTTAGCCTCGTTCACCTTTTCAGCTGGTCTGACCTAAGAATAAGCCTTTAATAAATGGCATCTCGGGACCAAGTGACACGCTAATCAATACGCCCCCTTGCACGGACAACAGAAAGAAATCAAAATCGGATCGCTTTCCCCATGGATGGGGTGGGGGAACTAAAAGTGAAGTCAAACTACAAAAAAAAAGGAACCAAGGCCTATTATGTGCTGTGCAACCTTTATAGAGCTCTGGGAAGCGTGAAAAACTGGGTGGGAACAAATTTATGAATCGATCGAAGGACCCCGTAATAAGACGCACGAACTCCTCCCAAAGGTTCTTGAAATATACGCACCTTAAAGACTTGTTAACGTTGGCTTTAATAACAGAGAATGGAACATAAAATGGTAAAATAATAATTAAAAAAATCGTAGCTATCATACAGAGCTGCAGGACATCCAGGGTAGCAAAGGTGTGGTCGGAAAGAGAAGATAAAACCCTTTTGGGCCGGTCCTCCCCTACCACACGTGTGCTCCTATGCTCCATACCACACTGTCTAGGTTTACACCGCGTTTACACCGGATAACAAGGGTACTTCCAATGCAACGGTTGTGAACCGACTTTCTAAGTGCCGAGAGAAGATTCGTGCAAAAGGCCAGAATATCAAAAGGTACTGTACTGTACATTCGCAAACCTTACAGCGCAGTTGATAAAAGGTTGCGAGGGTTTACAAAGCGCGGGTACGGATTGACTCAATACACTCAATTCACTACAGGCCAACTTTCAGCACTTCACTAAGCCTTCACAAGTATAAACAACTACATCGATCATCACTACGTATGCAATTCAACACGTTCTCCGGATTTCGTTACACGTATGTAACGTAGCCTAGAGTGAAAAATGACACTAGTGTGTCACTGTCCAATAATGAATTTTTCTTGATTGATTTTGAACGATTTTAACGATTCTCCTCAACAAAAGTTGACGAGAATCGTTAGCCTAACCTAATATAACCTAATCTAATGCATTTTCAATCCAACTACCAGTTTTTAACTAGAGTGACACTCGTTTGTCATATTTTCTGGGTAACCTTTTGCAACAATAATACATACTAGTGTAATTTCTATCTCCTGAGTTCCGAAACTGGAGAACCTGTTGGTACAATTCCCTACAAACGGCATGCCATCTAGAGCTCGACAACGTTAGGTTAGGTCTAGGTTAGTTAAGTTAGGTTAGGCTAAAAATCACGTTATATGGCTAGCTCTAGATGGCGTGTCGTGAATTTTCTCGTAGTGACTTGGCAAGGCTTAGTGAAGGGTGCTAAAAGTTGGCCTGTAGTGAAGTGACAGTGTACTGACCCGTGCGGGTACTCGAGGGACTTCTGGACTACTGTACCGTCCGACCTGTATTGCGCTTTGTGGGTAAGAGATGCTTCACTACACTGGCAAGTCACTACAGGCCAACTTTCAGTTAACCGTCACTAAGTCCAGTCAGGCAGTCCAGAACTCCCTCAGTACCCTGTTTTTCCCTCTTCTCGAACCGTTTCGTCTAGTAGATTAGGAATGCCTACCTGAGGTGACGATGGGCAAGTTTGTCAATCCCTCCCTAATGTAACTGTTAGTACCCACAGATCTTCGAGATCGAGGGAGTCGGTTCAGAACCTTCACATTGGAAGTTATCCTTGTATCCTACTGTGCAACATCTATAAGTGAATACACTAAATATACAGTGAATACCTCTATCCAGTGAATACACTAAAACTCGTTGGATTCCCGAGTTCAGAATTTGCAGGTAAACTAGAAACGGTATTGAAAAAAGATTGCCAAGTTCCCAATCAAACCTTAACCCTTAACCTTGTTACTCTTGGAATACCCTTGTACCCTATGAAACCTAGACTGAATTCCCATGTTCTACACTACTGCATTTCCATGGCCTCTTATTGGATAGTGTGATAGTGTGACTGCGACACAAGAACGTGTACAGGGGCATATTTTATAATAAACTAGACACACGTCCCCTTTTTTCTTTTTTTTTTCTTATGAAGCTTAACTAACCGAAACCCTGGCCGCCCCTAGCATGTCACACGTGTGTTTACTGAAGTGTAAAAAAAGATCCAGTTTGCAGGTCAATTCGATTGCATATGCAATGCTCGGCGTTAACCAATCAATTGAATTGACTCCAATCCAATTGAGCACCAAAGGTGGGAATATAGAATACATAGACAACCCCAAAAAGTGAGAAGGGAATACCAGATTTCTTACAATTGAATTTTTCAACAAAATACCCTTACACATCAGTATGATACTGGTTTTCTCTCTTTTTTTATCCGTTCAAGCGAGCAAAAGGGGGGGCTAAAAGGCGCAAAACGCCTGGCCCAGCAGATTCAGATTCACCTGTCTCTGGAGAGACGAAAGCGAGTCGAGAACTTGATTTCCATGACATGCTTTGGCGCCCGAGCAGCGTCGCAAATCGAACAAAATTCGAGATTCAAACGCTCACGTACACATATAGTAGCTAAATCGGCATATTCCAATTACCACACATGTATAAAAATGTAAATAAAAATTGCAATTTGTAAGACAAAAGTTCGCAGAAAAAGTTCCAAGTTTAATAACAAGAAGGAAAAGCCAGACTAAAGCTTGATTTGCATGAATAGAGCCAACGCAGCTCCCTTTTTCTTTTTTTTATTACTTAGGGCATAGATATCTATCTGGGATATGGAGAGTTAATATATGCCTATGCCAGCACAGCACTACAGGTCTATGTAGTGGTACATTCCGTCCCTTTTTATTCCCCGAATGCGAAACAAAAATTGAAAAATAAGCTATCAAACTTGCATTTATTTTATTTTTAACTCCCCCCTTCTGGATGCTGTTTGAGCGGGTAAATCTGCATAGAGCGAGATAAAAAAAAGCAAGAAAAATAACAATAAAAAAATGGAAAGCGCAAAGGTATAGCTACGGGTTGGGTTGGGGGAAAACATAGTTACCCAGCAATATAAATAAATACCAACATATTTTTAATTTATGATGGATGGCATTCGCCTTTGCCGGGAGAAGCAAACAGCATTGCATCTCTGCAAAAGCAGACCAAATATTTACACGGCATGCTTTCTTGGCAACGCAATGCAACGCAACGCTTGGCAACGGGAATGACTCATTTTTCGTCTTATTTTCAGTTTTTTTTTATTTTGGGGGTTTTGTTTAAGCCCGGCAAATGTTCTTTCCTCTTCGCTCTACTTCGCCGTGACTCTTGTTTGTACACTTAAGAGACATTTTCGGACGCTTTTCTATCATAGATATTCCTCCCCCACAAAAAATAAAAAGACCCAATAATCCCGCTTTAAAAACAATACTACTGTCGTGGAATTCCAAGTCAATAATGCCTCTAACGTTTTTGGAGGGACGCAAATGCACTCATGGTGAACGTGAAAGGGAGAACATCATCCACATTTATGTACTTGGAAAATCCTTCGCTTTTGTTTGTGAGAAGAGTCCCCCTTTACTGAAACGGTAAATTCCAACCTGCCAAAGGTAGGATATATCTAGAATAGAGAGATATAGAGCATCCTTATATTGTATAGCAAGAGGGTGGAATGGGGGTTTGGTTTGAGCGCAAGAGAGTTTTATTTACTCATCGGCCGTTCCATTATTCATGACATTGTTTTGTGCTGTTGGACGCTGGCCCAAGCTCGTAAAACTTTTCAGTCCATGCTTTTTCTCATCTTGATTATCTGGAAGTTGCTTGTTTCTTCTTCGGCTCCTGCCAACAGTCCACTGTCGAGCAAGAGATACACTTTGGACAATACAAGAGACACTCCAAATCTCCCCAGCCATTGCACCCTGTAGGAAACGACCCGACCTCGACTCTCCCAACAATATCTCTCTGCCCACTGTCTTCCTTCGTCCCTTTTCTGGCTCCTATTGCAACTATTTGGAATACACGTCTACCATTTTTTTCATTTTTTTCATGCATCCTATCCTGCACTGGGCTTGACCTATTCGCTTGCCTATTTGCGTCCATTACCCTTCCGTTAATCTGATCCAACGGCAAGGTCAACCCCCTTTAACCCCGCTCGGCCTATTAACTTCTTCGGGGTTCAATCAAGGGGTCAAAAGTCATCTACCAAACCTACGCACGCTATTTGATTTTTTTTTCAATCGGTCTGAGCTAAGCTCGTTGCTGTACATACATGGAATAAATACCTACATGCATATACATACGTACATACATAAATACGCGTACATATGTACGTACATGTACATGTACATATAGTGTATATGTATGTACGTACATGTACATATAGTGTATAGGTATGTATGTACGTACATACATACATGTACATACGTGCATACATGTGAATACGTTTACATACATGTTAATACGTACATATATTTACATACATGGAATACATACGTAGATACATGGAGTGTAGGTACTTATAGGTTCTTATAGCGAATTCCATTGGGAACCTGGTACAACACTTTTTGGCACTGAGTGCCAAGAATTCACTGTTGCAAGCTTGCAACACAATTTTGTGGCATTCAGTGCAAAAAGTGCTGCACCAGGGTTCCCAATGGAAAACGCTATTAGTCATTTAATGTCCAAAAACAGCTAGGATAAAAACAAAAAGTTAAAAAAAATAAATGAAAATAACAATAAATAAATACATAATAATACTAAGAAATATATAATAAAAAATACAAAATATTATTATTTTTACAAAAGTTGGAGTCGGTGTGCCCACCCCAAGTCCGTTAGCTAGCGAGCTATCGTGGGGAAGTAATACTGTTTTTTTTCGCTGCTGAGCATATAGCATGCGGTCATCCTTCTCGCCTTGTTTTTTTTATTTATTCTCGCTAGGAATGGGCGGTTAGATTCACCGGTGCAGGGGAAGACGGGGAAGGGTTGTGTACAAGGTGGTCCAAGGAAAACAATGCACCCCGTTAAGCCATATGCAACGATCAATAACGAGCTTTACCCCTTGTCCTGTTGTGTATTTCACCCCCCCCCCCCCGAAAACAAGCTAAGGGTGACTTGTGCTGTGGGTGGGAATGGGTGGGAAGTAAAAGGCGTGCCATTTGCTGTTGGTCTTCCTTGCTTCCCGCACTTTTCCACAGTGCGGGAGGAAAGAAAGGTAAAGGTGTATTAGGAGCGTATGAACGCTTTGCAAGTCGTATTTTTTTCTTTCTTTTTTCAGGCAACTGAAATGTACGGGCAAAAAAATGGGGGAGGAGGAGGAGGAAAAGGACCATAAGCCTTCAGCCAGCCCAGTGCTTCAGCATTTGTAAATAGCTCTTGTTTGCAGTACTGGGAAGTAAATAAAGCCCCATGATGGCGTCAGGACTTGAAACAACACACAGCCGCCGTTCTCGCTGCACCTTCCTTTAGTTCCTTATCCTCCCCTCACTGGCACATACTCCCCACTCACCTCCCTCCCACATACATGCATACACACATACATAGACGTCGGGCCGAAACTCAAACTTTGTGTCCATAGTCTTCGGGATTCGTTTTTTATTTATTTTTAGTATATAAACACGCCATTTTTTTCATTTTTCCATTTTAAATTTGGGGAAATATCGTTGTCCACACTGAACCAATAGGTCTAGTTCTCTCTTCAGACATGACCGAGATCCGTCAATATCGAAAGACTGGTTTATGCTAGTGGCCGCTCGCATAATATTGCTTGTAATAAACTGAATAAACTGCAACCACGTGTCTATCGTGTGATGAAGTTATCACCCCGGTGGTGAAGGGCACGTACCAAGCTCATTTACGATCGATGAGTCCAGTCAGTGTAAAACCTTAGCTCTGGGAGCGTTTGTGTTTTCGCTGGGTGGGAAGAGGGGGGTAGCGTTACGAGGGGGCACTTTGGTTCATCTTGACAATTCAATGAATAAAATTAAGTAATTATTATTTATTATTATTATTCAGAAAAATTAAACCGACCTATTGCCTCGGGCTTTATTTGGTGTACGGTTGTACATTGTCACTGTTTAAAATTGTGCGAGTACAAGGGTACTATTATTATTTATTACTATTATTATTAATAATAATAAATAATAATAATTGTATTCTCCCTCTCCCTACCTTTCGTACCCTGTAATTAGCTCAATATTGTAAAGTTTGGCACATCAAATGACTAATAAATAGATTGGCAATAGGCGATTAATAGATAAAAAAAATGCTTTTATTAATAAAAATCAAGATACAAATTGAAGCGAAAAACGAAAATTCACTATTTTTGAAGACGAACTAGATCGCTTAGCCACACATTGTCGTCTTCGGCATTTCTCTATCACTTAATTTTTTTTTTTAATTAAAAAAAAATTGAAGCGAAAAGGATATGGTGTACCACTAAGTACTTTGGGGAATTCAAAGGTAATTTTTGCTAACCTAGCGTCAGCAAATAGCGAAGTCCCGGGAGGTTTCGTTCGCGGCGTATGGGATACCCTACCCCCTTCTATTTTTCTTAATCGTGTTTTTTTCCCCGGGAATTGTCAGCGTCCGTTCACGGCCAAAACTCCGCCCCTTTCGATCTGACTTGGTCTATTCATTTTTTTCAGGGTTTTTTGGTTCAAAAGGGGGGAAAGCGACGCCTTTTGCTTTGAATAGCGATAAAAGACTAAACGTTTTGTCCAGTGTGTTGGCTATCTGGTGACACAAGGGAGCAACCGCGACACACACACTCACATACACACATGAACCGGATTCTATGGTGCATGAGAAACCCAGATTAGAACATCACACTTCTGCTCATACACATAATACCAAATACAGTTTTTATCGACGAGTCCTGGCTTGGAACTCTCTTATCATCTGCATATGGTCCAGCTAAGACGGCCAGATGGGCCCGTCAAATAACTCCAATGGCTTGGACCGAAGATTTAAAAAAAAATAAAAAAATCTCGTATTATAAGGGGGAAAATGGCCAAAAGTCATAGAAGGTGCTTTTGCTTGTCATGTGAGACTATAGAGAGGCTTGATAACATGTGGGGAAGGGCCGATCAAGAAACTGAATTCCGAAATCTGCCGAAATCTCGGCCAGAAAGCCTTCTAAATGATTTGACAGGATTACCCGGGTCCGGGTGACCTGGAATTCAGTAATTTGATAATGAAATTGCCTTGCTTCACCGCGAAAAGGTCGCGAAGTATATACCTAAGAAGTATGTAAGGAATATCCGTGGTTTTTGTGTGATTGCAACCATTCATTTGAAAGTGAATAAGATATGATGCCATGAATAAGAATTTCAACACTGATCATAATGCTCTCCTTTCTTCATAGAATATGATAAGTCAAATACAAACGCGAACCTGAGGGGGCAGACTTGATCCACGTGAATCTTCTCGAAAAAGGCTGCTTTTAGATTTAATGGAGCTCTGATATAACTGAAAGCGGTCACCCGAGCCAATGCATAGCCAAACTATACAGGCAGCAAATCGCAATTGTTCAATTTTCCTACAATTATTCACATCTCATGCTTCATGGCACGTCAATATGCACTACTGGGGAAATTGTTCTTTATGTTTGAAACCGTCTTTACAGACCGTAATACCTAGGCTAGACAAGTTAATGATCGTCAACTCCGAGTTAATAAGAATTGAAACGGTTTAAGCATATTTCTTCGCTTCGGAAAGAGGCTACTTTCCGAAAATGAACAGCACGGACGTGAAACGTCCATCCTTGGCCGTTGCAAAAATACATTCCGATAGGAAAGCGACAGGAAAAAGACTTTTTTGGGCAGAAAAGTGTTTAAATACAGTGGGTGATCGGTTAACGAACAGATTGGATAACGAACACTTTTTTTTTGCGCGTTTCTATGATCGGGTAACACGGTCTCCGGTTAATAACCCGGAGAAAAAAATGACACTTATGTGTCATATTGTTACAAAACGTTCCCGGAAAAGTTAATCTTAGAAAAGTTAAAAAAAAGTAAAAAAAGTTAGTCTTAAAAAAAAACTTACGTAGATGTCATTCGAGTTGAAAATTGGTAGTTGGATTGGAAATAATTACGTTAGTTTAGGTTAACGATTCTCATCAACTGTCATTGACGAGAATTACCAGTCCAGCAACTTTACAATGCAATGTATGATAACTATAGATCATTGCTACACTTATTATAAAAACCCGGTGAATTGTAAAAACTCTGGTAGGTGTCTATTGTTGAACGGGACACCCCAAAAAATCGGAAAAAACAGTCCCCTGTGTTAAGCTTTTACGCCTGATAAGAGTGACACTTTAACATTTTAATTCTTATTTTTTATTTATTTTTTTACTTTTAATTTTTCCGAAATTTTTGAGTGTCGTACGATTAGTGCATTTAAACGTTTCAATTCCTATTTTCTAACTTTAAAAAAATTAAAAAAAAATATAACATTTTTGAGTATCACCCGACAAGAGTGACAATTTGGGGTGCATTCTCGGAGTCACTAAGTCCAATTTGCAAAAGCTTAGTAAACCTGCAGTGCAGTGTCCACTACAATAGCCCCTTTAACTCGTTTGTTTTTTATTTTTACTTTAAAAAAAAAAAAAAGACGTAAAGTCTGTACCCCCCTCTTTAGCCAAGAAAAAAAGTAGATCCTTTCAGTGGGACCCTCCTGAGAACGAAACGACGCTGACCGTGGAACAAAACGACGTCGACGACGCCCATCAAGCTGCCATCAAATCCCCGCGTCTCTCACCTCCCATTTGGCTCCGATCAACCCAAAGACCCCCCCTTCCCCCCACAAAGTTACCCATTAATGCTACTTTTAACCCTCATCTTTAAGACCCCTTTCCCTCCCGTTTCCTTCGGCTTATTTGCCTCTTTGGCCTCACTTTTATCTTCTTTTTATTTGGGGGGGGGGGGGGGGGGATAGACGTCTTTAATGTTTTGAATCCGGACGCCCAACCAAAAACTTGCCAATTTTGCCTGTCCGAAAAAAAACAGGAAAAAGACGGGAACTTTACCCCAAATTGGGCCTCTGTGTACAAGTCAAACGTATACATCCCAAAAAGTATACAAAAGTTGACAATTGGGGAGAGCGAGACCGAGAGAGCAACAATGAAATGCTATGCTGCTAAGGTGGCGGCCAAACTTTTCACCACACGAGTCTACCCCCACTAGACCTTTTGTTTCCCCCATTGAGATTGTCTCCAGAGACGGGCCATGAACCAGAAACGTGCTGCAGCATCTTCAACTTGCAACTTTGAAACCTTGACCGCCGTTTGGCTAACACCTTGACCGCGCGCTCATGGCCAATAAGAAATAAGAAAAAAAAGCGAAAAAAAAGGAAAAAACGTATTTTTTGACTCCCTTCACAATCCTACCCAGCCCAAAAGAATCAAGAAACTTTGTACAGAAAAAGAAGAGTCAGTTTTTGCGTTTACCTTGTTCGACTTTTCCAGATCGGTGGCTGCTGGGCCACCACCACTGTTGGGCGTGTTGGAAGTGGAAGGGCGCCGGGAGGTGGACAAATTAATGACACCTTCCTCGTCAGGCTCGGGATCCATCTTCACATCCTGTAAATGAGCATAAAAGGCGAGAGACACCCCGCAACAATAAGTCTCGTTATGCCATGAATTTGGTGAATTTACTGAATTTGCTAAGGATTCAAAAACCCCGTGAATGGGCCCAATGCACGCACCCCCTTCAGTCGTGGTGTATGTGGATGAGTGTAATATCTACTACCCCTTTATACAATCCCACATAATCCCGCTCAATTACTTCAATTACAATGTAACCTATATCCCTTGAAGCTTTTGTCGCTTCTACCTCTGTGTGTGCAACGGTATATGCAAAGGTACCCTTGTATATGCAAAGGTACCTTTGCACATACAAGGGTACAAGTCATCGTTTAAAAAACCCCAATCCCTGTTCGCCCAGCCCCGAACTCTCTGAAATGCCATTATTAGATAAGTCGCAACAATAGCTTCCTTTCTGCCTTCAAGTCTTCAAGTCGGCCATAAACAATCCCCTCTCAAAATTACCAGCCAATTGTCACGCACAAGTTGAAGATCGCGCACCGTAAGGGTAAGTGCGCGCAAGTTCCCGGGCTCAATTACTCCTTTCCCCCCTTGCCAATTTGGGATCTATTGTTGTCACCTCTGTCGCTCTCCCCACAAACAATACCTTTCCCCTGTCTCTCTAATATCTGTATAGCAAAGTACGACTTACCCACATGGTTAAGTCATAGAATCTTATTGCGACAACAGGAACAGAAGACCCCCCTCTTCTTCGAAACAGCGGCGCTATTTTTTTAAATTTTTTGAGGGGGGTAAATTTGACTCAGGGACGCCGTGATGAGCGTTAGTGACGTCATTCATGCTCATTACGATCTCCCTCTTTTTCTAACCCAACCCCCCTAGGATGAGGGTGGGCGGGCTTGCCAACGCAAAGGGGTTTTCGGTGGCGGGGGTTATAAAAACCTTCTTCGGTCGGTCCAAGTCAGAATAGCTGTGCTGAATATCGAGTATGGGTATGTTATGGGGGCCAAAAGCTCAGGGAGAGAAGTTACCTAATGACTCGTGACCCGCACCAACAAAATCATCCCAGCATTTCCTCCCCTCAAGGCATTTCGGCATTTCCCTTCAGCCCATCGACGGCGAGAGAGGAGACGGAAAACACAAACAAATCAAACGATGAGGCAATCAGCTCCAAATTCGGGTGGACTCCCCAAAGCACGTTTTTAGCACCTCTCAGGCTCAATGCTTAAAGCTGTCTCGTCTTTTCCCTTGCCCTTCCCGAGTGGAAAAACACGGAAAAACGGAAAAACCAAAACATTTTTTTCTTTTTTTTCGTTCGCTTAGTAAAAGCCACGTGCGTTGTAAGCAAGGGGGGAGTTAGGTGTGTACGGCATAGGTACGCTTAAAACAACTCATTTTACCTGGGTTGGCGCGAATCATTCTGCGGCATGTAGAAAAGTGGAGACTAATCAAGTGCTTTCTGTTAGGAAAACGGCCACTGAGAATCACCACTTGAGAATTTTTGGCGGTGCAAACGAAACTTTGCAGTGCAGTTAATTTTTAAAACGTGTGTTGGTAGTGCTGCTGCGTTTTTTTAACTAAACAGAACCGAAACCAAACCAAAACTGAACACGCTGGCCGAACGGAGCCAGAAACACGAGTGTGTAGGTGAGACCACTGGGGCATGGAGCGCGCTGCTGCATACAATTCACTGTTGCTCCTCGCCCAAACCGGGCTTGTTTCGAGTGTAGGGTGCGAGCGTTGCTAGCTTACTGAGGCCACGGCAGCGCGGGCTGGCCTGCTTATTGTGTGTTCCCCTGCCACTTTACCGGAACCGAGAGAGCCGAGGGAGACACACACATACACACACAAACCCTCCATATCAAACTCACCCATCTGCGCGGTGGACTTGCGGACACCCACCATACCAAGGTCCCCTGTACAAGGCCTGTACATAGCGTGAACACGCCAGTATGTCATATAATGCATGTCAAATTTATTTGAGCCCCTATTTTCCGCTTTTTTTGTTCTAAATTTCCAAGAATTCTTGACTTCAAAGCCATTAATTCCAGATTACAGAAAGATTGATTCTAAATTTCCAAGACATACAAGAAATTTCCAAGACATACAAGAAATTTCCAAGAAACTGTTTCATTTCTTTAATTCTTTCATTTCAAATCAATTAGAGAAAATGCAAAGAAATTCATTCTAAATGTCAAATTTCATTTCTCTTTTAGTTTCCGCCGAGGAAGTCTTTAGGCTAAATAAGAAACCTGGCTAATTGGCCTAAAAAGTAAAACGATATTCAAGTCCATCCACCCAAACACACATTCGCTTGGCAGGGTCTGTTCGTAGCTTGATTTGCATACTATACATCAACAGAGGGCGATCCCTGTAAAGTGGGTTTCCCTGCGCTCCCTACGCGAGTTTTAAAGCATCCTATATATGCGTGCGCGCGGGTCTGACCTCCACTTTCATGTTTACGAGGCTGTTTTTGTTTAGTCGGCGTAAATAAGGTGGTGGTGGGGTTTCAGAGAGCCTGGGACCACCGCCACTAAGAACAACAGCCAACAACTTTCACCCCCAACGAGTCAGTCAACCCCCCCCCTGACCCGAAAAATTCCTGCTATTAATGAAGCTCCCGCGAGTATGTGCGTTGACGGGGGAGACCGGGATTGTTAACCGAGGTAGCATGTAACAAACACACTAACTTACTCCACACACACATACACTATATACACGTAACCTTCAGCCCCAAAAGGTCCAAAAAGGTTTCGCGTCTAAGTGGTCGATAACTTGGGAAAGGAAAAAAAGAGCCGAAGATGCTTATATTGGCCGATAACCTTGTTTGTTTGTTGTTGTTGTGTATTGCTGTTGTTGTTATGCCGGTCTTTCCGTCACTGCCACCCCCGGCACCCTCCCCTTTTCAAAATCTCCCTCCACCTCTTTCAGCTGGCCCAGGAAATCGTCAACAGAAGCACGAATTGCAGCTCAAGGAAAGGAAGTAATGCAATCCACATGGCAACATTTGAAAATGTTTCCAAAAAATTAACTCAACGTTTCATTTCCGCTAAGGAGCACAGTTTTTTGTGATTGATGTGGTGATCGACTGTACTTTCCTTCGTTTTTTTAAGAAGGGAGGGTCTGCAGTGGAAGAAGAGCAATCCCGGGTTACAACTGCTTATATTCCGAGTATTAGCATCTGATAAATGGTAACTTTTTCTATGCCCGGCTTTCTTACTACAAGCTGTTCCATTAGAACGGAAAAGATGTGTGAGATATCCAGAATGGGAAGCGCTGTGTGGTGGAAGAAGACTTTTCGGAGGGCGCGAACGTAGCATCCACAGCTCACGAGCATCCTTATACCAGTTTTCAAGTAGAGAAAGAGTAATGATGGGGAACGGCAAAATGGTCCATCTGGAACCTGTCGACGAGCTTATGCGGTGACTAATGACAAAGGAAGCCTCTTTTACCTGACAAAAGCATTGCCAATGCTTCCAAAGTAGAAAAGCTGTATGGTCTGAGTAGGGTAGGACTTGTGTCTCCCGGGTCTATGTGTGTGGGAACTCGGGGCATCAACACCACCATGAACTCTTCTTAATTTTTATTTTTTTTTTATTGAAAAAATCTGCGTCGGGAGAAATATCCAGTGGCGCCCTCTAAGCTTAAAAAAGCAACTCTCTTTTAGCCATTTAAGAAATAAAAATACGCAAAAGAAAAGAAAAAAGAGTGTGATTCTTCAAGCCATTATTTTTCTGAGAATAACTCCGCCCTCTTTCTGCGCCAGCCCAAAAAACTTGGATTGAGCGTTGCGTTTTTCCCCGGAATTTTCTCCGAGTGGGCAAACAAACACTCGTCGGGACAGTTTTTTTTATTTATTTAATTCTATTGTAGCCCATTTTATTCCATTTATTCTAGGATAATGCGCGAAAAAAAAATAAAAAAGAACACGTTTCGACTAGTGAAAACAACCAAGTGTTTAGTTGCTTTCACGATTCGAAACTTGTTCTTTTTTCCTTAATTTCATTATTGTCGATTCTCCCCCGAGACAGCAGGACGTCTGTCAACCATGAATTTTTGGGTTTGGCAGGCCCGGTTAGATCCGAATTTAGGCATGTGTCAATGGACCTTCCCCATTTTGAAAGACAAAGCGGCGGTAAGAGTAGGGGGTGGAGGTGATCTTGGAAAGGACAACAATTGCTTAGCCAAGAAATAAAACTAAAATAAACTAAATACAAAAAATGCTTTCCCGTCTGTTTATTTAGACAAAAGGTGTCTCCTTTTTTTAGTTCTCGTTTTATTTGCCTTAGCATTGGGGTCCTCGCTTTTCTTCCACGAGCTCTCTCCTCGGGCTTCCTTGTTTGCTTTGCGTTTTCCTCCCCAACAAATGCCGTTTCCCTCTAGGGATAACAAGGGAACTCCTCCTTCGCTTCCATCACAACAATCAACAACAAACAACAAGTCCTATATCTGTTTTGGGGACGGCTGTGGGTGCTCGACAGCCTTGTGTCTTTCCCTTCTTCGTTCTTCAACGTGCCTCGTCACGTCGGTTGGCCTGGCACACGTAATATCCTAACTCGCAGCCCACCCCAAACCGCCCCACCTCCGCACAGGTAGTAGCAACAATATGCGTAATCCCAATTACAACGTGACACTGGATACCTCCAGTGGGCCTGCTCCTGCTTATTTTATTTTTATTTTTAGAGAGTCTCGATTTGTATCAGAGCCGGATAGCAAAGGATAACAAGCGTCCAACGGATTGCCCCATGGCCCCGCCGTTTCCACAACAGATTCGTACAGGGAAGTAAGAAAAAAAAGTTTCCAGGTAACCAGGCATACACACAACATCAAGACTTGTACGCAAATCCTAAAAAAAATTGGAAAAAAAGGATTTTTTCCAGCATATAACCGTTCGATTAGGGCTATCCATCAAGTTTTCGCTAGGCTCGGCACAAAGTTTTTGGCTGTATTTGGAAAGCCAACAGCGTAATTCCAGTTGAGGGCAAAATAAAAATTTATAGCAGCTATACTCCCCAGCTTCTTTATGCAAAAGGTTGTTTATTTCGCAGGGCAAAGAGTATGAGAGGCCAAGGGCTTTTCGGTGGGTGGATGCTTTAAGGCTTTTTGCCTGCATGCGATCACCCCCCTAGCAAAAGCGACGAGGTGATTTATGAGTTCATAAATCCCCAGGAAAAGCTGAGGAATTATTATTATTCGCCTATGCACGCTCTACCTCTGTTATTGTATATCACAGCTTCACCATAAATACACTTCAGCTTGCTTCAAGCATAAGCGCCATCAACATTTTTTGCTTTTTAACTCTAGATATACATACAACTCCATATATATGTATACCTTGGGCGGAGGAATGACCGGAAACACAAAAAGAAACAGCACATAAACAAACACCAGTCAAAAGTCACTTTTGGCCAAATTAGACCCCCCCTCCCCCCGTTTTGTTCTATGTCCTATGTTAAAGGGTAATGCAAAAGTATTACCCTTTAACAATTGCAATTTTGTATTACAATTTTTAAAATCAGGGACAATGAACGAACGTATATTCAATAAAGCTCAAGGCAAGAGGCGCGAGCCTACGCCAGTTCACCATTTAAAAAAGTTAAAAACATTAGAACCTTCATTTGCACCCAAAATCGAACCTGCCTTTGGGGGAAGTTCCAATGACAATAACACGAAGAGCTACCCATATTTCCTTTAAAAAAAATAAACGTAAAAAACGTGTATTTTTCTATTTTTCAATATTTTTTTTCAAACTAGTTTTTTTAAAACAAAAATAGAAGTTAGACTAACGAAGGTTTGTCGGACTCGGCCCTCAACACATAATAGGACAATAATAAGAGCCACGAATATTTCCCTTAAAAAAGTATATATCAAAAAAATTTTAAATGGTAAACTGGCGTAGGTTCGCGCCTAAAAAAATATATATTTGTCTAATGTCTATTTAAAAGAAAAGAAACAACAGTACGGGGACTTTTTTTTTTTTTTTGCCAAAGTAGGAGAAGAAGATTCAGGGCTTGGAAGGAGATTCCGCCATGAGCAAGAAAGTTAAAGCAACTAATTAAAATGAGTCGGCTTTCGGGCTGGCTTGTGCCCACACACACATACACACACATCTAGCTCCGAAAACTTTGACTTGGCTGGAACTTGGCGATTTTGCAGCACCAATTGTTCGCCGCCGTTGCTCTTTCCCTCTTGTTTCTCTCTCTCTCTCACTCGGTACTTGGCTGTGTTTCGCTCTCCTTTTACCCCACCCATACACCCACCCACTGGGCTTGTTACTTTCAATTCAATTTACCTGGCCAAGCCATCAAGGAGGCCCAGAAGCTTGACTCTTCTGGCGGGCTGCCCTTTTGTCTTTCGAACTGACAAACTTCCATCTCGTCATCCTCCCAACGTTCGGTTGGATGTGCTGCTCCCCTTCACTGATGATGCTGTTAGCATTACAAGCCACTTGTGTTGGCTTTTACCCACCTCAGTGGGCAACCAGTTGCAAAAACCCAAACTAATTTTTTTTTAAATATTTTTTTGAGCTTTCAAACTCATCTGACGAGCGTATTTATTTATTTTCCTTTGGTCGAGAATAATGGGGAATACAATTTCTTATAAGAAGGATGTGTAATAAAACAAATAAATTCTTTTAGTTATGGTGAATTATTTTGAAAACTCTCCCATATTCAACCGATAGGCGCCGCTTGTTGTGATCGCATTTGTCAAGTGAAGATCGATTCTATTAAGCGCCGATTTTAATAACCGAAATCTGATGTGTACAAATAGGTACATGTATGGATGTACGTACATGTACATGCATACGTGTATATATATATGTACATACATGTATATAGGTACGTACATATATGCATGTACATATATACGTACATATACATACATGTGCATACGTACGTACATGTATATGCATTACATACATATATACACACATGTACGTGTATGTACATGTACATGCATGTGCGTACTGTACATACAGTAATGCCGCTTATTGTGACCACGTTTGTCAAGTGAATATGGATTCTAATAACCAAAAATCGGAAACAGGGACCAACACACTAGCTTAACTTCACACAGTATGTTTATTTCGTAAACTATTTTCAAATATTTTGATAGAGTTGACTGAGGAATTCCTAGCTTAACGACCGCTTCCCTTTTTGGCAAATCTTTTAAATGTAAGTTTCAATGAGCCGCACATTCTACTTTACATTTAAATCAAGTGTAACTAATGTTCTTCTCGTCAGATATTCTTGCCAACTGAATCATGTATCTGTAATAATGATACTTTAAACAATTATATGAAATCTAGTGAAAACTTGTATAGAAACGGCAACGAGCTGAGCTTCCAATAAAAAAAATCTTTTTCCGGTTCGTCGCCATTTTCATACATATAAGCACACCTCTAAAACACAACTAACACTGCACTTTTGAAGACGAATCCTACCCTTAGGTAGGGTTCTCCACTCGCTTTCCCAGTCAATTAAAGGAACTGA
Organism: Lepidurus arcticus; assembly: GCA_003724045.1. NCBI lineage: Eukaryota > Metazoa > Arthropoda > Branchiopoda > Notostraca > Triopsidae > Lepidurus > Lepidurus arcticus. Next base: position 30,477 of record RJJA01000066.1, on the reverse strand, counting down.
TCACTCCGTTGAATAACCTGCTCATGGAATTGATTGGGGAGTTTAGAAGGGATTTCCCCCTAAGCGTAGTAGTAGGCTGGAAATGCCAGGATTGGTTCGTAGAAGCAATGTATAAGCAAAGCGACGTATAAGCAATGTCATTGGTCAATATGCAAAGTCCATGGAGCAATTACTGTTAGTTTCGTTACTTGACTTGCGAAGATTCTGTTGAAATTGAATCCAATATCCGAAAGTGCGATTCTACATCCTAATGACCCATTAAAATGACTTGAATTTTATCACTTTGAATCGGTCCTTACAATTTGATTCCACAAAGCGGCTGCAACACGTTCTCCGGATTTAGTTACATAAGTACGTAATATATCCCCCCGAGTCAAAAATGACACTAGTGTGTCATTGGCCAACAATGAATTTTTCTTTTTTCAGCTAGTGGAGTGAAAGAAAGAGCAAGTTTTAACGACTCTCAGCAACGAAAATTGATGAGAATCGTTAAGTTAACCTAATCTAATCCAACTTAATAACCTACCCTAATCAAACTTAAGCTAACCTAACCTAAACTAATGCATTTCCAAGCCAACTACCACTTTTGAACTGGAATGACACCCGTTTGTCATTCGCTTTCTGAGAACGTTTTGAAACAACAATACACACCAGTGTCATTTCTATCTCGGAGTTCCGAAACTGGATAACACCTACTGTGTGTGGTTTGTGATGCAAGTGAGAAAAGTAAAAAAAAACGAAAGGACAGTTTATTGTCATCAAAATTAATAAAAGCAAATTAAATTAGAAAATCTACCCAACTCAGTTTTGAAATATTGACTTATTTTAGTTTGTAAAGAATTCAGATCGAATTATTCAGTTATTTCCAAACATTCACTTGTTTACTTATTTTCCAATAAATAATTCAGATTTGAAAATGTACGTTTTAATAATAAACGTTGGCAACAGGCTTATGCCTGTACGCCAATATTAAATGTAAAAAATCAGATTTAACTCCGCATATGAGGGCTATATATAGATTTCCATATCCAATACACGCGAAGATTTCGGCGTAACGTTGTGAAACAAAATATCGCCCGAACTTCTTTTGAAATCGATTCTAATATCCGAAAGTATGATTCTAATAACCGATTCAATGTTTGGAATGCCATCCTTTTGATTCGCTGTTCTTTAAAATGGCGGCTGACTCTACTAACCAATGACCATACTGTATTCGACTTTTTATCGCAAGAATACTGCGGAATTACCAGTTCTCCTCCAGAAGAATACCAAATGACGTGGAAGTGTAACTCAATGTCGGCAGGTTATCTTGCAAACAACACTGTCATAAAGCTGAGCTATGTTACGTTCGATTTGGCGCTTTCCTTTGTCGCCGGAAGCCAAGGGTGCTTTTAATAAGTGCTCGTTTCTCCTCCAACTTTGCACAGGAACAGTGGTGGCGGCTTTTGTCTAGGCAGATCCCCTTTGTAATTAAAACCGACTTTTGACCATTGCTCTATGTGTAAAAAGGTTCCTCTTCCACTCCCCATCTCTTTTACTCCTATTTGGGCGCCTTGTGTGCGTGTGTGTGTGTGTCCCCCAACTTCATTAACTAAAACTCTTTAATGACTTTCATTTGGAGAGGCGGAAAGCCAAAGCACCTTACCTTCCAACCGCCCTCTCGCAAGCCGCCCAGCTTCCGAGTCCCCGGGTCTTTCCCAAAGGTGGAAAAACCCCTGTTGACAATCGCAAAAGGAGCAAAAGGAGACGATGATGGTTTGGGGTTTTTGATGGCTCAAGACAAGCTGCTGCCATGCTACTTTGGGGGCTTCTAATAAACTTTTCATCTGCCCATGCCACTGACAACCCAGCCAGGAGCAAAGTAGTGAGGAGCAGCAGCAGCAGCTCGCTCTCAATTTGCATATGACGATCAAGAAGAGCCCGGCCAAAAGGAAAGCTTTCCTTCTCGTTGCACATATATAAAAGGGCACACAGGCCAAAAGTGGAGGAGCATAGAAGATCCTCCCGAAAGGAGCGAAGGGGGTGGAGGTCAAAAATTAAAGGGTGCATGGACTTCCCTCCTGTTATCTCTTTTAGAAACAGTTGCCAAGCTCAGGCCTGTCTTGTTCTTCAGTCTTGTTCTTGTTCCTTGTCATCGTCGCCAAGTGCACAGCACCGCACGATGGCACGGGAAGTTTTAATGAGAGAAATTAGAATAACACTGTGCAATGCGGCGGGGCCCAAGACTCTCGCGACTCCGCCGACCAGAGCCAACCCCAAACTCTTAACTTTTGCTATCATGATCCTGTGCCGAAACCAAACCAAAATTCTCTTTACCGAGCCAGCGATAGCACCGAGCCTTCTTCCTCGTTTTGGGACGTTTTATCGCTTACAAATCTAAGCTCGAGTTTACACCAGTCATTTTGCCTTGTTCCAAATTACTTCTACGGACGTTCAAATCAGAGCCGAACCGCTTACATTTATAGCTTCTTTGAATCTAGCTGCTTCTATCTTCTGTCCAAGATTCAAACCAAATCGCCTTTCCCTTCTTACAAAAAAAATTAAACAAAATCCTAATAAAGACTCCCCCCTTTGTACATTCTTATGATTATTCCTATTATTCTACAATGATATAACCAAGGGGGAGTCTTGTATAAGGATTTTTTTTTAAGAAATGCGATTTTCATGTGACTTGGTTTGAAACCTAGCAAAATCAAACCAAATCGCCTTTCCCTTCTGACAAAGAAATAATAAAATACATCCTAATACAAGACTCCCCCCTTTGTATATTTTCATGAGGACAGAAGATTCATAAGAATATACAAAGGGGGGAGTCTTGTACTAGGATTTTTTTCAATTTTATTTTTTAATTTTATTTTTTTAAAAGAAGGGAAATGTGGTTTGGTTTGAATCTTCTATCATCGGTGAGACTCAAACCAAATCGCATTTTCCTTCCTAAGAAAAATTAAAATAAATCCTAATGTATAAATAAATAAATACTAATACAAGACACCAAGGAATTAGCCCCTACCCTTTGCATGTTCTTATGTTTGAATTCCACGAAAATGCTCGAGAAAAGCCGAAAAGAAATATCATGTATGTCTAGTTTGAATCTTCCATCGAAGCTTTTCAAAAAATCGCATTTCCCTTCTATTTTCGAAAAATTTTAATACAAGACTCCCCTTTGTATATTCTTACGTTTTGACCCCCAGGAAAATGCTCGAGAAAAATCGGACAAGAAATATCATGTCTTGTTTGAATCTTCCATCGATGATTTTTACAAAATCGCACTTCCCTGCTAAAATATGTTTTTTTTAAATCTTAATACAAGACTCCCCCCTTTGTATATTCTTACGTTTTGACCCTAGAAAAAGTTTCTTGAAAATCCGAAAAGAATTATCATATATGTCTAGTTTGAATCTTCCATCGATGATTTTTACAAAATCGTACTTCCCTTCTAAAAAAAATATTTAAAAAAAAAAAATAAAAAAAAATAAAAAAATATACAAGACTCCCCCCTTTGTATTTTCTTACGTTTTGACCCCAGGAAAAGACTCGAGCACAATCGGAAAAGAAATCCATGCTCGAGCATGGAGGTCAACAGGTCATCAGCATGAAACATATGTTTTAGTCATGTCACAGGCTTTTTGGGTGTTGCACCCGAGGTTTTTCTGAAAATAAGGGGGGTTCGACAGTTCTCCACACTAAGGCAATTTGAGATAGCGGAAGAAGGAGGGGGGTGCATTCAGAGAATGTTTCTCTGGGCAGTTTCCCCAGGCACACATACGTTTTTACGTCATTACAGATGCCGAATATCGTTAAGTTGCCGGCGGACCAAAAGTCACCCAACACCCGAGCGCTTTTCGGACCCACATATTACCGAAAAAGAGAGCGCAGAGCGGTTAAAAGGGCAACTTTTCGCCCAAATGACCCCTCCGGAGTTTGGGACTTTTTCGGGGGTTGGGCTGACAGGTGACAGGTCAGAAAATTTCCCAAAGCCCGAAAATCTTTTCCTCGCTTTTGTCCCAAAATTTCCCCGCGCCCAATTTCCCCCCGAAAAACGAAAGACCCAACTAGGTTTTTCTTCCCCACCCCCTACCTTCCTTCAAAAAAAATAAAAATAATAATACAAACTTACCATCACTAAATAAAGATCCCTTTTCTTTGTTCTGTTCCAAAACTAAGGCTTGTTCACTGACAAGATGCTCTTTGCAGCACAAACTGTTGCTGCTTTGGCCCAGGCTGCGTGATGTTATCCAATCGACCACCACTGACACCTATAGCAAGTGGCCCGCTAACAGCAGCCACGCTGGCTATACCGGGTAGAGGCTGGGGCAATACGATTACGATAATGGAATTCCCATAGAGATTCTTCCCGACACCTTTGGGCTCCGGGACTCCAGGACTCCGGTACGGGAAGGAAGGAAGGAAAAGCACCGGAAGTTGATTAGCACATCTTAATTCCCTCCCCCCCCCTTTTTTCGATGGCTCTCTATCGCTGGCGTCGCCCGTGACCAAGGCAAACTTGACCAAAAAACCCCACGCCACTCTTCCTGTAATAATCACGTAATTCTCGGAAGGTGTTAACAAAAAGCCACGACGCTTCACTCTACCACTCTTGTAACAAACTCTAGCAACAACAAGCCAAGCGACTAGGAGAACATCGCCCGCGCTTGACCAGCTCCAAACGAGAATAAAAGATGAGGTAAAACGCTTAAACCGAGCACAGGCGAAGGCACAGTTTCAGAGAGGGCCAAGAGGCATGGCATGCAACCCCCTTCCTTTCCCTACAAACTTGTTGGTTCGGAAACCCCCCCTTCTTCAGAAAACCAGAATTGTACCCCTCCACCTTCACACAAACTTGAGAAAGGGGGGCAACCTGGGTTGGCAAGAAGCATGGCAAGAAGAGATGCCGATCCCCTTGTTCTCTCTCCTCTTTTCCCTTTCCTCGCTTCTTCTCACGCAATTTGCCCGCCCAGCCCAAACGAGCCCCGCTTGCCAACAACCCCCTTCCGATAGCCTCTTGGCTCACTGGCTATCTGTGTTTGTGCCTCAACCCCGCGTGCCGCGTGCATCTGTGCCTCAACCCCGCGTGCCGCGGGCATCTGTGCCTCAACCCCCTGTGCCTCAACGCCTTGGACGCCCAAGCCCGGCTGGTTTACTCCCCCAACACCAACATGCTTTGGAATTACAGCGAAAATCTCTTGAACAAGGACAATTTTGGAAAAGAAAGTTCAAGCATGTCCAGTTTGAAACTTGGCGGTCATGAATGAAGGCAGATGGTGAGTTTGAGCTATGCAGCGAAATCCAATTCGTCGGTGGTTGAGGTTGGTAAGGAAAGCGCAAAAGGAGGGGGGTTTCAGAAAATGTGTCCAAGTTTTAACCCCCTCGCATCCCCCCTACTTTCCGCCTTGGCGTAAGTTTCAGGTCCTTTGGTTGCTATATTGGTTACCTCCCAAGAAAATAAGATGGGGGGCAAGGGAGTTTGCAAGAGTATCGGATACGGCTTGACTATAACCCTGAAGAACTGGGCGCCCCTGACGTAAAATTTATGGGTGACAGCCCAAATGCACCAGGCCTTCTCTTTGAAGCTTGCATTGCAACCCCCTACAACAAAAGACCAGGGCTTGAAAAAAAGAAAAAGTTGGAAAAAAAGAGGTAGAATGGGGGTGGAATAGCGTGAAGGGTCAGTTGTCAGTTTCCTTACGGCGCTAACCTTCTTTTGTGCAACCCTAAACCACCCCCGTCCCATAACATACAAGCTCAAGCCAAAAGCTATACGGATATGTGTTGCTGTGTGGGGATGGGGGGTTTAAACCCCCCCTCCAAAACCTCTTGGCCCAGCTCTCTTTTCAAAGCGGGGGTCATTGTTGTCCTTCGACTCTCAACTCCAGTTTCAGCTCCAGTGTGGAAGGCAGCGAGGGAAAGAGAGAAGAGACTGTGCAAAAGCTTGTTGTTAACTGACCAGAACCACCTGAGAAAATATCCACGCCATTGGTCACTTTGGCATTACGCCTTGGCCTTAGCCATCGGGGTCAACCTCACCTCAATAAAAACTTTACCACGTCTAACCTCAACTTTTAGCCCCCAAACGCGTTTATAACCTTCCAACACTGCTTGTAATACCTCCAGCAAAAACCCTGACTGTCCACAGCCGAAACGGCGAAAACTAGCCGGATTTGAAAGCCCAACAATGAAACAACTTGAACGTGTACTACGCAAACACCTTTTCTTCTAAGAGCAGCAACGATGAATACTGGCGACAATGAATGATAGCAACAATGAATGAACGGAACGCCACAAAAGTTGCTCAAACGTTGAACTAGCGCATTACAGAAATGCTGCCCAAAGTGACAACAATGCTCTTTAGTTCCCGTTTCTCGCAACTTTCCGCATCACGTGGAAGTCTAGGTTGTTGAGGGTGTTAATCACCCTGACCTGGTATACTTTCCTTGGCAGGGGGGCTATCATGAATGAACTGAAAATCCCTTTCCTGCAGCCTTCCTTTTGACAAGAAGGTCATGACCTTGTTTCTGCGAATTATTTTTGCCCCATGCTGAGTGCAAGTTCTCTTTAGACATTCTATCAAGACTCCCCCCCCTTACCCCAAAAAACGCGTTTGCATTGTTTTACAACAGGTTCGCCAGTTTCGGAAATCCGAGATAAAAATGACCCTAGTGTGTATTATGACTTGAAAACGTTCTCGGAATGACAAACGGGTGTCACTATAGTTCAAAAGTGGTAGTTGGATTGGAAATGCATTAGTTTAAGTTTGGATAGCTTAGGTTTGATTAAGTTAGGTTAGATTAGGTTAGCTTAACGATAGTCGTTAAAACTTCCCCTTTCTTCCACTCCACTAGGTGAAAAGTGAAAAAGGGAAAATTCCGTGTTGCCCAGTGACACCCGAGTGTCATGTTTGACTCAGGGATACATTACGTACGCATGGAACTAAATCCGGAGAACGGGTTGGTGTTTTTTGGTTCCTTGGGGCTTGAGACAGTCCAACATGACAAATCCCAGGAAAACAAGTTTGAGAGAAACTCGTTTCGCAATTCGAGCCAAACCCGTCCCAACCTTTGGATTCCGAAGTTCTCAAGTATTGTAAGGGTGTGTGTGGGTGGAGGCGACCTCTTTGGGCTTTCTGAATATTGCCTCTTGTGACTTGTACCATCTATACAAGCCAAACCCCGGAATGCAAATAGTGCCCCTCTCCCAACAATGCTGGACCATTGTTTACTTAACCATAGTATAGCTCGGGCTTTTCTCGAATTCTTTTTTTTTCTATTTTATTTTAAAAGCCCAACTTGGGCTTGTAACTATCCTGGCAGTCTGTGTTCCTGTTCCTTCAACGAGCCTTATTTCTTCTTCGTTTTCTTGTCTTATTTTTTAGCGTCCCGTGTGTGCTGCCTTCCCCAAAGTCAACAATGCCGAATCCGGGTTGCACAGCACAAGCCGGTCCGAGGGGTCCAGAACAAACTCACGTTCATTTGGCTTTTACTTCGGACTTATGGGGGAGGGGTTGAACGTCCACTTTTTTCCCTCGGTATTATTACAGCAAACTTAAGCACAGCACGCTGCACTGCAGGGAAATACGCATAGGAAATGTGAGTTAAAAGGAAACCCAAACCAGACAAAAAAGTCTCACAAAATCTTGGGCCCCCCCAAACAAAAATAGGTGAGCTTGCTCTTGTTTAGTAAACAGAGAGCCAACAAGAAGAGCTCCAACCCAAACACACTTTTTTTGGGAACAAGAGGGGGGTACCGTGTTGCTGTATGTGTTCATGACTTGACTATTTATCCTCATTAACCGGATGTTAATCCCTTGCAACCCAGGCACACCTTTGACTCATCTCTCTCAGGCATTGGCCATTCCTTGTTTTCTATTTATGCCACGCACACAGAAATAAAAAAAAATCCTCGAGCGATTAAACGGCTGGTAGCACAACATCTCGGAACCCAGCAGCACGCCGCTAGAGATTTTCCATTTTTTTAATTTTTGCAGACCACTTTTGACCGAAAAAAGCAAAAGGCAATGGAGGAGTTGGGAATTTCCCCCTTCCCAATCAAATGCAATTGCCACGCTGCTGTCTTGCTCAACTATGGCTCTAAATTCGCAGAAAAGCGTCGGATGCTGGGGGTAAAAGTGGAGCAAACGGAAAAACATACCAACAGATTTCGCTACGGCACAGCAGGTCGCCATTCCCCGAAATGTCCACAATACCAATTGCATGCTGTCTGAGTCTTTTGTTTTTCCAATTTTTCTGGAATTTTTTCTCGGGGTCCAACAATTTTTGCGTTGAGCTATCGAGGAAATCCCGGGGCGACCCTCGCTCGGCCCCGCCATCAGATAAGATGCTTGTGTCCAGCTTGTGTCCAACTTGTGTGCCCGTCCACAAGTCCAAGCGGAAAGCCGCGAAATTAAAAGCAGAAAAGGCCGATGCCCCTTTTATTTAGGGGCCAATAAGTCAAAGATGACATGTTTCATCAACGTCCGATCGTGTGTCGTCGACATAGGTCGTTCGTGTCCATCTGCGGGCTTTTCGAGCCTCGGCTATTGTCATCTGCTCCTGCTACCAAACAACCACTGGACCACCGCAATTTTTATTGTAGTCCATGAGCCATGGTTTCCAATAAGCCCCATCGCCACCCAACCCCACTCCGCCACCCTCATTCTTGGCCTCCCTGGTCGAATGCTTGGTCAGCACAATAAAAACCCTCCCTTTTCTCTTTCGCTGCATCTCACACGAGTCGGATCCTCCCGCACTTCCCCCCAGAAACTAGAGCAACATCAGCCAGCCCTTTTAACAACAATCGGGGGGAAATCACCCCTTTTCTTTGTCCGGTTTCGAGGTCTCTCGGACTTTTTTGGGCAGCAGTCAATTTGCATTCGCGGGGCTTAAAAGCTTCTTCCTCCCCCTTTAACACCAGCGCCCACCGCTAACAGGAAGCTAAGCTTTACCCTTTAAAAAATAAAAAAAACTGTCATCTCTCAGTTATCGGGCTAAATGGGTCTGGATCGCTTTGTACCCCCCCCCCCCCCACCTTATAGCTCCAGAGGACGACTTGGACTTGCGACGATAACCCCGGTGACCTAGGCTACTTTGCAAACGTCCGCTACGGAGAAATCGCTTAAAACATGTCCGAGGAATCGAAGTTAGCTCCCCACCCAATGGGGGGGGGGGGAAAGAAAAATATAACATCGGGAACAAACGGGAAACGGTTAGAAGATTTCCACCCTACGACGGACGATTCCTTGGCAAGCAAGACAAAGCATCGCTCCCCCTCCCACCCCCCTCTTTGGAAGAAGCCCGCGACGCCGGGTCCTTTAGTGAGTTTTGGTCAGTTTACGACGCTGGCGACGTCCGAACAACGTCGTCCGCCACCCACACCGCACCTTACCCCCACCCCCTATTTAGTTCGCCTTACCCTTTGCAAAAAGGCGTCCGTCGTTTCGTTCGGTATCCTCCAGGCTCAAAAAGACAGTCGCTGACCGAAAAGCAATGTATGTGACGCATTTCCGGGCCGGTACCGGCCGTGGCGTCCAGCTTCCCGGCCCATTTGGGCTATAAACCGGCGACCAGAGAAAAACCTTCGATAATATAAGAGCAAGCAAAACGAACCCATCCTGCTGGTGCTGTCCTGTCTTGTCGGTATGCTATTCCATTTTCCCTTTCCTCTTGTTAACCACCCACCACCACCCCGAAATAAAAAAAAGAAAAACGCGAACAGGACTCGATGGTGAACAAATGAGAGTCCTAAATAATTTGTGCCGACTTGCGACTTGGAAGACCAGCCCACCCCAAACGACAATGCTGTTTCACTTCGGCTATATAGACAACCCCGTCATAAAATGCCTTCCGCTGCCACATACGTAAGAAAAACTTACGAGGTGGGGTGGAGGGTCAAAACCCTCTGGGGTATTTTTGAAAACTAGTCAAAAATAAATAAGACAATAATATTAGACAAAAGACTCGGCGTTAATAGATCACTGGAATTAACCTTGAATTGATGTGTACTTAAGTTTGAATTTATTTTTGAGTTAATTTTTATTTTCTTATTTAATCTTATGTATAATTTGAAGTGCTACTTAGAGTGACAGACACAACAAGGGTAAAGAAAACGTATGAAGTGGGGGGTCCAACCCTCGGGGGGGTATTTCTAAAGAATCATAAAAAATAGAAGGTAAAAGTCAACGTTAATTGATCACTGTAATTAAGCTTGAATTTTTTATTATATTTTTTATTTATTTTGATTTAACCATGCATTTGTTTTTGATTTTCACTTATTTATCATCCGAATTGGCTATTTAGATTGACAGACAAAAAAGTGGGTGTGAGGGGCCAAAACCCTCTGGGGTATTTCTGAAAAAAATCGAAAAATATACAGAAAATTCAACGTTAATTCAGTGGCATTAATCTTGAATTTTTTTATTATTTTTTAAAAAGCTTATTTATAACTGGAATCGGGCGTTCTGGCTGTTTAGAACAGACGAAATAGTGGGTGGGACCATGTGTTGTATATGATTTAAGTTTCCAAAAGTTGGTGAGCAGGACGATTCAGCTCATTCCACGTTTGGGGCGCCGAACAGAAAAGCTGAGTTGACAGTAGTCCTAACAAGCTATTTCCCGTGACGGTATGCCAGCATATGCAAATTTCCGTTCCTCAACAGGACATGGCAAATCAACATGGGGTGGAAATAGGAAAAAAAACTGCCCTGCCATTGTGTTTCGTTTTGCTGGAAGATATCGCTTCAACTTTTGCATCCCATTAATTAAGTCGGTTTTCCACAGGACGCATCGACACATCCTCTTTATAAGCGAATTTGATTCAATCTGAGTTAAGTAAAAAAAAATTTAAAAAAATTTGAAAGGCTTGCCAAATGCCATGGACTGCGGGGAAATGGACTTGGACTTCATCTTATACGGAGATAAAAAAAATATATAATAGAAGTATACGGGGCCGCCCTTGTTTATCTGGATTGGGGGGGAGGAAAAGTTAAAGCTAAAAATCCCCATGTAACCGTAGCCTCCATTTGTCAATCATCGCCCGAGGAGGGATAGTTGTGAGAAGAGAGTCTAAAGGCAGGCGAAGCATCCAAGCAGCAATCACTTTGTCTCTTTTACCAGTTTCCGAAGAAGAAGAAGAACTTGACAAAAAGCCTCTCTATACTTTACCCCTCCTGCATGGGGAACTCCGGGAAGGAGCGAGGGAAAGCCAGTAGCTCCCTTTTCTACAACGACAGGCGACAATTAATTTCTGCAGTCCTCTTCGCCTCTACTTTATTCTCTCAACTTGGTGCTTCCTAGCGTTAAGGCGGGGAAGAAAGAAAGAAACTCGCCGAGACTCTAAACAACGACACTGACATAACGCATGTGAACGCAAATTCGTCACCTGTCTCCGGAGACATCCCTTGACACATAACTCGGGCTTCTACCGCTTTGCTGTTGCCTCACAGTTTCAGGGGAAAAAGCTTATAAAACTCGATCGCTTTTTTGGGCCCTTCGCCATACCACCGGTCCAAACTCTCACTTTTACACTTGGTATATCACAAACAAGAAAGAAGAAAAAGAACCTCGTCCTCGTCCGCTCTTTCCAATTTTATACATAACACCTTCCCCCAATACTAAAATAAAAAAAGAAGGTAACAGAGAGACATGAGAGCCGCTTACGGAAGTTTGTGACGAGTTGCAACTGTCGAAAGATGCTGTAGAGATCATTAGATACTAAATGCGAAAGCTTGACAGGGGTTATGTTGGCATAGTGTGGCATAGGGAGCAGACCCAACAAGAGAATCTGGAAGACGCCCATTATTTGCAGGGTAGATTTTTTTTTAAATACCGGCCAAGTAAATTGATTTGAAGTGATTTTTTTCTCGACAAGAAAGTCGGTGATGCAGATCAGGCTTGGCGTAAACAAGCTATCTCTTTGGCGAAAAAGAAGTTTCAAGCGAAGCCAAAAGTTCCGGAAACTGTGGGGCGGGCTGCGTCACCAAAGTGGCGGGAAAGACCCCCCTCTTCTTTCAAAGTCCGGGTAACTTCATTTCGAATAAACCAAAAAGAATTAACGGGTATCCTACCCAAAATTTACACCAAATTAGCTGAAATACACGTTCTAAGCAATAAGACAAGAATGCGAGAGAACAGGCCCCAGCTAGCCCGCTATAACAGATTCTTATGACTGCAGTCTTTTTGGCGGGAAAGAAATCAAAATGGCCGCCAGAGGGGAAAGAGAAGGGAGGCTTCACTTACCTTTTATGGAATCACACGACGAAGACAACCTGCAGTCAATACCCACATCAAGTTACTGTTCAAGGAGCGCAAGATATGCCAAGAAAAAAACACCAACACACACCAAAAAAAGTAATGGACGCCCTTGCTAACGCTACACAAAGGCACCAAGTTGGCTCATAGCTTCTGAGCTCAAACACCAAGTTGAGGTACCGCAAGTTCCTCGATCGCTTAGCCCATAACTTGCTTTGATCAAGCCACGTATGAAAATGCCCATGAGACCAATTTTCGCTAGGGAAAAATGCCATTTTTCACGCACCAGAAACTCCAGCACTCCTACCAGTCACGCTTACACCGAATATTCTGTCGCCCGCGTGATGGCGAGAGGGTAAAAACCCCTCCTACACATGAAGGAAAAACATCCCTTCCTAGCCCGATTTAAGCCCTACTTATATGAGACTACTTCTTGAGAATAATTAGAACAGGTTTCAGACAAATTGTTGTCTAATCAATCCTGGTCACTATAACTCTTTCGTAATTCTTTTTTAGAGAGAGGGGGGAGCGAGAGAGTTCTACAGTGTTAATTATAGAACTCAAAGACCGTTTGGCGTAGGTAGAGTTGTGTTGATCCAACGAGCCAAAAAGCTTGACGTCAAAGCCCCAGCAACCTGCAGAGAGGCAAACAACAAATGTTTGTTTCCTTGAAATGAAAAAAACAAACAAAAACAGAATGACAGCCCGAAAGAATCTTCCGGAAAAATTAGAAAAGGGACACAATACACAGCCATCCACATAAATTTTAATATGATTTCTCGGTATCTTTCCCCGACAAGAATTCGTTTCACACCGTTTTCATCGGTTACAACTTAAAAAGGTTTTGAATGCAGAACGAATATTAGCGTTTGGGAAACGGAGTAGGGATGATATAATGCCGCCGTTTCTCACTTCTTAAAATAGTCAGTCTTCTTCTGGTTCTGGGAAATCTTTAGGTTATTGAGACGGCACGTAACTGAAAGTAAGAAAATAAATAGAAAAGGAAAAGTTTTGAATCATGCTAGCATAAACTGCAATTGGACTTTTGTTTTTGGCTTGAGAATAAAACACGATTGAACAAAAACCCGAGCACTTAGTTTTGGAAACAAAAGGTGCCAAAGGTACGTTACGTGATGAAATCAAAAACAAAAAACGCGGTTGAGTATGGACCCGTATTCTAGTATGACTAGAATATAGAGCGGTAAGCTTAGTTATGTCGCTAGAACCAAATCCGCCATAACCTAAACAAACAACTGTTCATTTTTTCCATTTTTCCGTCTTTCCTTTTAAGCATCCAAGGGGCTATTTGGCAAGTGTCCGAGCAGACAGCAGAACAAGACACTGAGGGTGTCTCTCTACGCCACATGTATGAACTACAGGGGTGCTCCTGGCGCTGCTGCAACGATCTTTGGGCTCGTTGTAGACGGGGTTGCTCTAACTGGTTCGCACGGGGCTTTGAATGCAGCCGAGCTTGGCGGAGGTGGTAGACTGGCGGTGGAGACTGCAGCAGGAGTACTAGCACAACTACTGACAGCAGCCGGAGAGGCAGTGGTGGGTGAAGGGGCAGGAGCGTACCCTTGGCCGTTGGTATCGAAACTGGACAACGACTTCTTCAAGATACTTTTGGTCGGCTTCAAAGCAGTCTCCGTGGATGGATTATGTAACGGAACGGGCGACGTGGGACTACGGGTTAACCCCGGGTGTGGAGGAGTATTGCTGACTGAATTATGGGCCGGACTGGGACTCGACGGAGGTAACGGGGCAATCGGCATGGTAGTACTCGAGTTAGAGGCTAGGGAGGCTTGGTCTTCGAGTATAGGGTTGGACAGGCGTGGCTGCAGTACCGGCTTCTCTTTTGTTGACCGGGTACTCAGACTTTCGACGGTTGGCGCAGAACTTCGGACCTAAAACAAAGAGGTGACACCCAAACAGACAGGTCACTGTTGATAGTTACCTGTTCTAGCGTTAGAACGCACTCTTTCTTACAACTCTCCAAGAGCTCAATCTGGCCCCGCAAGACGCGAACGTTCCAAGCATAGGATTCCACTGTCCGGGTAGCTTTCTTGCCCCGCAGACCAGCTTGGTGGCATAAGTGGTCCAAATCCGAGTACAGCTCCGTCACATTATTGACGTGATCTCGTAACCGCTGTACCAAGGTATGCACATTCTCTGCCATCCATTTGCATTCCACTAATGCTTGTTCTAGACACACGATGGTGCGTTGTAACGGACTGGACAGGTTGGTCGACTGAACCGACAGTGTTGGAAACTGCACCCAAACAGATTAATTTTAATTTCTTAAGCAATGGAGTACATTTCAAATCAGGAAAGCTTACGCCGTTACTGTCCTGCAGAGAAAAGGCTTGGACTTCCGGTGAGGCGGACAGACGTTGAAGTAATACGCGCAAACATTGCTTCACGTTCGCTGTTTCAGCCAATCCACATTCCGCTCTTAGTTCCGCCATCGCCAAGTCAGCTTCCACGCGTGCTTTGCAAGCTTCCGATAAGGGCTGACTTGCTGCCTGCAAGAATTTTCATTAAACAACGATGAATCATCTTATTTTTCTTCTCAATTGGCTGTAATTACTTTGAACGCTTCGTCAACCTGTCTAATCCCCACGGAGCGAATATTGCTGTGATGCTTGCCGAGCTTGGATTTCTAACGCGGGAGTAGAAAAGCCTATTAACGGAGAACCCCCCAAAAGCAATTTCATTTCAAAGACTTACTCCGCCTCGCTTATTAGTTATTGCTACGTGCACAAACAAGGAAGCATTGTCCAAGGGCTCACCCAAATTGGACAACAATCTGACGTGGCGGTATCCTTTTTATAAGAAAAGAGAACAAATATACAATTCTGCCACCCATTTAACAACTTTCTACAACTTGGAAGTTTAAGTATGCATTTACCTTGTTGAAGACACTCAAGGGGCAGCGTATTTTGTCCAATAAAATCATCGCCAATGTAGTCATCATCCAGCACCACAAACCGGACCAGTGCCAACTCGGGCATATTGACATGAAACTCGAAACTTTCTTCGAAAATAGGACAGTCGCCTTCATTGGAAACGGTTCTGGTCTTCGCTTCTAGATAAACAACACGAACTAACGTTATGGCAACCAAATAAAAAAAAAGGAAAAATTGGTATCATAAAAAACCTACCTACGCAGTCGCCTGGAATGCCAAATATCTGAACCAGAACGTAAGGATCGATTACCGTGGCTTTGGGCGATGATCCCCTAGGCCGTGGCAGTTGCTGGCCACTGATGATCTAAGCCATAAACGATTTTAGAAGTTCTCCGTTACGGTTATTACGCGTACAGTAGTCGTAAAAAACGACCCCAACAAACCATATACTGTCCTAAGGGCCCGTAACGGCGTGCCTGGAAACAGTGCTGCGAATGGCCGTGCGAATAGCCGTCCTACTGTTTCGTGAGGCTGTTCCCAGGCGCACAGTTGCGGGCCATTAGACGGTATGGTTTGCTGGGGTCGTTTTTTTTGGAGTGTACTGTACACAAAGGGCGGTTAAACAATACGGCGTTATTACTTTTAACCTGAGTAGTTGAGGAGCAATGCCTGGAATTGGTTCGCGAACCAAGGGCGTAAATACGGAAATGGACTCGCGCATTACAGCTGGTTTGAGCACGTAGCCACAGCCTCCGTTTTGCCGGAATCTTCCATCGTACAAGTCCATCATGGGCCCCGGTGTTTGGAAGTTGAGAGCCACTAAACACAACGAATGATCGAATAAAGAAATCAGCAGCTTAAGAACTTGAAAACCCAGAGTTTACATACGCCCTTACCCATTTGAACGCCACAGTTCCAAAAGTCCTGGGGATTGAAATTGCTCGAGTCCACACGACTGCCACTGGGGAAGACGCGCATTAAAAAGTTCTTCGTGTGCTCCACCAGATTTTCTGCACTCAGCGTTACTTGGCGCGTTGCTACGGCTTCGTTGATTGAGTAACTTAGGTGACACATTTCTGTCAGAAAAAAAAAGAACCCGGACTCAAGGACAACTTTTCTTTTTGCCCCCAGTCAACAATGAAAGCTGGTAATATGCTACGGGCTTACGTTTTTCTTTGGCCCAAGCCAAGTCTGCTGAATTGGAACGTACTATAGATACCAGATCCGATAATTCTCTGGCCAGACGGAATTTTCTTAGCGTGCCTTTTCGACGGCTCGTTTCGGCTCCTTCATCTTCATCACTCACGTCGCCCTCGTCTTCTCCTGCCACCAACTTCTTCCCCTGATCCAATTCAACCCAAGACACGCCCGTTTTAGCCTCAGGGATAAGTTATGACTTCTTTTTTGTGTCTTTTACCATGATAATCACCTTCCCGCGTAGGTCTTCGGGACTCATTTTGGCCACTGCGCTCAGAGTTTCGCTGGTGTAGAGCATGGATCCCAGGCTTTTGCGAAGAATCTCGGCTACCATCCGTTGCTGCTTGACGGTACAATGATTTTCCAAGTGAAGGATCAAAGGATATCTAGACGTACACGGCATAGAAGGTTAGGGCATCCAGCGAAAACTTGAGGAGTTGTGTTACTCGGAGGATTCAAAAGCATAATCAGCTATGGTTTCAATAACATCGCTAAAGGCAATTTTGGTCGTGAGTGTGTTGCCATGGCATACGATTGGCCCGTCGGTACCGTCCCAGCAATCCACTGAAACAAGAAAACGGATATGAAAAATGAAATAGTAGAAAACAAGAAGAGGGCTGAAGTTTGATTACCCTTAACGCAGCGACAACCATATTGTAGGGCTCGGATGTAACCTTCTACCGAGGACGGACCTCTGAGCTGGTCTTCCAGCAAGTAAGTGTTGTGGGAAGTGGAAATGAAATAGTGGGCTAGTGGATGAGTCATATCTTGATAGCACACGCGTTTCTGACTGCTGTCAAATAAATCGCCTTCGTCTGACAGTAAGTATTTGGTAAAGCCTACAAGAATGAAAAACAGAACATACTTTTTCAGTTTAGTTTAATTTTTCACAGCTATTAAAGAATACACCTCCAATTCAGTTGTCAAAATAACTTTACTAAATGTAAATTGTATCTTACTAAAACGTAATTCACTTAATTGTTAGGACAATCATTAAAATGGATTATCAAATTAAATGAAAAATAATTAATACATTATTTAATAAATGAATAATAAATAATGTAATAAATGGATAAGAAATAATGTAATAAATCATTAAAATAGTAAAATAAAATAATTATTAAATTATTGTTTAATAATACACACTATATAACAAAGAAAACGTACCGTCAATCAATAGCTGCTGGTTTTTTCGGGCTTCTGGATTGGGCTCGAATTCGTTAATAAGTTCTAAGCATCTTTCCTGACTTAGTCCAATCATCTGTAGAAGATATATGGGTTGCATATATATAAAGTTTTTTTTAATAGTTTTTTATTTTATTTTTTACCCCTTGTTCTCCTTCCAAAAATAATTGTAAATCATCCAACGTCAAATAGTCTTTATTGGTAAACCTAGGTGGAGAGAAACAAAATTGCTTATTCCTTATATCGCTGCTGTTTAACGTGGGTGGGTAACTTGGGTGGACAATACGACACCTAATCAGCAGGAAATAGATTTCAGGTCGCGTAGCAATCTCTTGGAATAATTCAATAAACTCTTGACTATCTATCCGTCCTCTTTCATCACCCACTTTATGTTGATCACATTCCTGATAGACACAGAAAACATGGCTGTTACCAGTAATACGTACTTTTATTGAGCAGGATTGAAATAAAAAGGAAAAACAGAAAGAAGAAAAAGAACTTACAACTAATTTCTGTCGTATGCGACTTAAGGCCACATCCCCACTCAATTCTTTCAAGAGAGCCATCGCAGCGGTTTGGTCCAAGCAATCCACTCCATCGCCGATGTGGATATCACAGGTCGAGTTCGCATCATTCATGCCAGCAGCGCCACTGTCATCACCGCTACCATCGTTTTGAGAATTGGAACCCGTTTTTTTCTGTTCGGCGGCTGCTTTTTCAAAAACGAGCCTGAGCCAGCGTTCCCGCAGTGCATTCTTTTCCTCAAGCCAGGTTGATGCTAAGCAAGAAATTTTTTTTAATAGTACAGTGTACAGATTATATTCAGGTTAGCTTATATCTTTCGCTTCTATGCATTCACATCAAGTTACTCATACTAATAGAGCTTTTGCCAAATTACGCCTCTCGCGGCAAGAGTTGGCGAAATCCGCCATTTTGAGTACATTTAAGTTTAGGTAAACAAACAACAAACTGTTTTCCGTGAATATTGGATTAGCTTTACAGCTTTTATAAGTAGCTCAGGTAAATAAACAAAAAGACACAAAGCAAAACCAATATTCACGGTTCCCATTTGAAAACGCTATAAGATGATTTCTCCGAATCCTCAAAAAAAAGCAAATATAAACACAAAATTAATCAAATATAAACACCCCAACCTACGCCAGTTATATTTTTTTAAAGGAACACCCCAAACTCCCCTTTGGAAATCCAATAGGGGATTTCTATTTTTTAACAAAAAAGAGTAAGTTACGCGTATTTTTCTTCCGTTTTCTGTTTCGTTCGCAGCTTTATATGCATATCTATATATAGATATATAGATAGATAATTTAAGAGGATTTCCCTGAGGATCATTACTTCTGCAGAAATGAAACAAAGAAAGAGGCAACAATGAAAGAAACACCAAGGGAGATGCATGTACTACATTGGTGTGACCTGCTGCGCGGATGTACAGTACTCTCCAAAACAAACGACCCCAGTTGGTGTCGTTTTTTTTAAGAGTACTCTGCGTACCCTGCTTCCATGTCTAGGTTTTATTAGATAGCAAACATTAGATAGACATGATATCTCATTAAATACCTTGATGAGATCCGATAAGGGCATTTAATCCGGTTACCCATATATTGGCTTCTTCGAGACTAGCGGCCACAAGATCTAAGGTTTCAAAGTTTTCCCCGTAGAAAATGGAAAAGGCGCAGTCCGAAGAATAATGGGGAAGTAATTCCTTGCAACGTAATGCTTCGGTGGTTTTTCCTGCACGTACTTCGCGAATGCTGTCCACAGGAACTACCAAAAGCAAACAAAAAATCACACAAACAATCCAAAGAGTGATAAAAAGACATAAATTATATTACGTTGGCTGGTTTTACTAAAAGGGGGTCGTAATCCTGTTATATTCCGTAAGCCACTGACTGCGTGAGGCATTCATTAACGGATTTTTTTGTTCAGTCTCGCGAGAATATAGGAATGCAGGTTTTGGATTTTAGAATTCGGAAAGACCAACAAATGACGCCAAAGCTTTTCATTTTCGCACGTTGATGGTATTACGAATTACGAATGGTCTTCTATTACGAAGGTTGCATATATGCAACGCAGTAACTGCTTCATTGCTTTAATTAAGTTTTCGGCCCTGAGCCAGATGCCTTTCGTTTCGTGGCTTGAGTCTCTTGACTTGCTTTATGTTACACTATTTTTTATTTGTTTATACATGCGGCATTGCTATAGCTTCAACAACTTTCCGCACGATCGATTCCTTTCAGTTTCAACGTGCATAACGACTCGCGACAACTATCTCAGAAGGGCGGGGGAAAAAGGTTCTAGGGACAGTTGGCCATATATATACTGTACCTAGGGCTTTGGAAGCTTTTTTGCTGGTCGGTGTCCAACGTAAGACTGACAGGTCGGAATCGAGCGAAAAGTAACGATGATACGTTCGGGCATTGGGCCGAATTTTGATCAAATTGGAGCCAGTTACCATCCAACGCCAGCAATCTGCCACTATAAAAGAGACCAACGCAAGATTATATGTTTTCAGTTAGAGATATACAGGTGGAGAGGGAAAGAGAGTCAATTGAAATATGTCACCGGATCAGATGTGTTAAATTACTACAAAGTTCCTACTATTCCTTTGTAACCCACTCGCTGTTACTGCTAAAAGACACCTAAAACGATGAAGGAAATTGGATAGCATTACACCCAATTGCCAGGGCTTCTCGCTCTTGATAACTAACTTCGTTATCCACAAGTCAACTTTATGACGCATTTTTCTCCTTTTTTCCCAAAGAATCCCTTTTTACTGAGCTTGATTCTCTTTTCCTCGTGCAATAAACAATATACCTACCCCAAGTCCCTAGTCTACTACCCCGTTACTTTCTAGCCTTTTTTCCTTTTTCACTTCGGCCAGCGAAAGACTTGTGTTTTCATTATGGCGCAAGTAAAACTTGGGCATAGCTCTAATCTCGTTTGCTCCCTATACCCACTCGTAGCAGCCTGGCGAGCCACCTTGTGATGCGCGGGGCGTTATCCGAAACTAACAGAGTAACACTCCTCAACTTACAAGACCGCTAATAGAATGCTCCCAAGGGTAAGCACTTATTCTTATTAAAAGCATGGGTCCCTTATGCATCGAGCAAGGTTTCGTTTCGCGAGACCACACGATCCTCATTATAGAGGTCACGTCGTCAGTATATTGCGTTTACAAAAGCTGGATATCCTTCCCGCGAGGTTTATACCTTTATCCACGACAGGGTTTTCTTCTAGTCACGAAGCGTTCAACTTCCGATCAATAATGTTCCCCATTAAAAGGTCTTGTAAGGCTACTTTGTGAATTGAACTACGTTCACATGGGTTATACAGATGTGTCTAAATATAGACCTGTGCGCAATGTACAGCCCCAGCGCCGAGTTTAAGCTACAAGACTCGCTTTTGTATCCTCACTTCGCTTTTCATTTGGGAGAAGAAATCGTAGGGACAAAGCGCCAAGTCGACGCTTTCCTTGATGAGCTCGTATAACATCGTTACTCCAATTAATGCGACTGGAAAACGTCCCATTTGCGTTACATAATTACCGTTCCAAGTGCCCAAATTTGGAAGAACGACAACACGAATAATACTGTATAAACCGAGCTTTTCTCCAATCTTTTAAGAGTCCTGCTACATTCGTATACGCCTTGTGCAGATGTACCCCCCAGTTGGGTATTATCCTACAATGTATTTCCTATGCATTCCAAACCAAGGAAAGTCTCATTTTGGGTAATGCATCCCAGTTAAGGCTGACATATATAATGCAAACCCAAGGACATGTTTTTTTGGCAACGTATTTCACATAGTTTCAAACTCAATTTGAAAGTTACTAATCTATTATTCATTGGATTGTGTTGTGCACTAGCTGCTATAGTATGCTCAAGCTTACAGTAAAAAAAAATTCAGGATTTTCCCCCCTTTTTTTCATGAACTGTGCCGGTGCTAACAAAACGTTCTTTCAAAATTATCCATGCTAAGGTATACGGGAACCTTACTATACGCTCGACCTCTTCGAGTACCCTATTACTGTCATGCCAACATTCTGACTCGCTGCCAACAATCCCCGCCAATCAAAGAAAAATGAAGCGATTCACGCGATTTTGGTATGCAGACTTGATGCCAAAAACCATTTAACCCAATAGAAAGCGCTGACGAGCTCAAACGGGATGGTGATCACAAGCATTGTTGGCATATCCAAGCTAACTAAACTTTCTGTCCCAAAGCGATATGGCTCGTTTGAGTTTTGGCCTTTGTTTGACTATCGGGATATCGGGAAACTTGTTAAATTACTCAGCTATAAATAAGACAGTGATGGACGGTCGACGGCTTCGTCGAGTGTGTATACATGCCCAAAGAATCAATCGATTGTTTGGTTCCAGACCATTTCTTCGCGATATTCTTACGACAATATTCAAGTGGACGTCTCGGGTCCTGCATATACCGCATACACAACAAAGCAGGCACAGCATAGCATAGCTAGCCCTCATCATACAGAACTTCCTAACCCTATTTACCCACATGGGAGATGAAAAGTTCCAAGTCGATCCCTAGAGCAAAGCCCATAGATCATCCGCAAGCCCTTTTGACCTCTTATTTCCCAGGCCTACATCTCCCATTTCTCTGTCACTTTTTTCTGCTCTTATAGGAGGATGATATTACACACGGCTCTTTTTTTTCTCTTATAAAAGAACCAACCCGTCCCTATCAACAATCAACGTCTCTGGCTCTTATTGCCCTGTACTGGCGTCAGGGCTCTAAGCTCAGCTGAGAACACCGTGATGAAAAATCTATAATGTTTTTCTTTTACGCTCACGAGAGAGATTAAAGGAATCAAGCTTTCCCCACAAAGGCACTCCCAACTCAAAGGCAAATACAAAAAGCGAAACAATATATTTGGTGCAGGGTAAAAGTAAAAACAGATAATCTCCACTTCCGAAATTGATAGAAACTTAACCTAGCCCCATTTATCGTAGGTATATCCGAGGCGGGAAATGAAACGAGTGCAATTTATTGGGCTTGAAAGCGAAAGAAACCGCAGTCCAAAATGAGTCGGTTAAAACATTGATCGCTCGTTAAGTTTACGTTACACCACACGACAGCTGTGTATAGTACTTTTTTAAAAAACGACCCCAACAAACCATACTGTCTTAATGGCCCGCAACGGCGTGTCTGGAAACAATGCGGCGAATGGCCGTGCGAATAGCCCTACTGCTGTTTCGTAGTGCTGTTCCCAGCCGCACAGTTGCGGGCCATTAGACGGTACAGTTTGTTGGGGTCGTTTTTTTAAAGTACTTTACGTGAGACTTCTTTTTCCAGCTTCGTCTTCGGGATTGGACTTTGATTGTTGGGTTCATCCAGATACGAGACCATGTAACTGTTCGCATACACATACGAAAGGGAAGTGTAGGAAAACGCAAAACGAAGCAACAGGAATGACAGAATAGATAACGGCTTTGCTATTACGGTACATATTTTAACGATGTTGAGGCTAAGAAAGCTATTTTCGATCCATGCAAGACTTACAGCTGGATTTTTTCAGCCTCATCTGCGCAGATCGTTGCTGTTCATCTCTCTGACATCGCTAATGAAGAGAAAACTGCACTTCATGGGCAAACAACGTCCTAATAGTTGGACATCCGAGTAATGCTTTCGAATATATATCTTTCTTTTTTCCAAAACAAAGAAAAACAAAAGGGAGCTGCTGGAGTTTCCAAAAACAGGACACACTAGCAAAAAGATAAAGCTCCTTTTTAGAAATTCTCGTTAAATATAACTCCTCAAATCTAAATGTTTTTCGTAGAATCTCAGACCGGGACCAATCTAATTCCGGCACGTCCTGGTGTGTGTCTTGTGCGTTGCCTCTCGCTCCGTCAAAACAATGAGAAAACGATATATAAGCAAGAGCGCCCGTCTTCCAAGTTTGTTTCCCAGGGAAGAACAACAAGGTGCTGACGTGGACGGCGTCAAAATTAACAGCAGATTTTGAATTAGATATGCAATCAAGACTTTACTCCGACGCTCCATCTAGAATGTTAAAATGATTCAGCCGGTGACCCAAAGCATTCTTATAGCACGTTCACTTCACATGATGGGAATACTATAAAATACGCTAATGAAGTAAAAAAACCATGCTAATTTGACTGAAAACAAAACAACTTGATACGAACGAAAGATGCCCGAAAACACAATCTGAATAAATCCCAGGGCGGATTTATTTTTTAGTTATTTTGCTTTTATTATTTATTTATTAGTTTAGCTTTAGTTATTTTGTTTTTAAGTCGGGAAAATACTCTAATCAGTGATCAGATTGAGACTTAAGGGGCCCGACTGTCTGTACTTTTATCTGTAGCTATACTGCTGTAGCAATCCATCACCAAAGCGTAAACCTTCTCGTCTGCTGCCATGTTTAATGACCCAGCGTTTACCATCACACGGAGCGCAAGCAGAAGAGCATACCCCTCGCCTTCTCTCACACACATCTTATTTTAATTCTTCCTTGTTATGTAATCATGAAGAACCGTGCATGCCTCTCCGTGGAGGTGCGATGGAGGGAAAAAAGTTATACAGACTAATTAGACCTGATTGCACTTGCAGAATCTTCAAGAGCAAACTAAAAAGATTGTCTATAGGGCTGGCGGTTGTTTGCGGAACAAAAGGGGGCTAGCTGTTTGTGGTATGAAGAGGAATAGAGTATCTGGTAAATGAATCTGCATATAAGAAAAAAGGCGGGGAGAGACAGTTTAGTATCGTACCGCAAGCAATTTTCCTTTCGTCAGGAACAACAGAGGCACTGCTATGAAACGAGACGGATTTGGTGGTTTTCCCGAGTAGTCGTGGCGGCTGAACTTCCTGCGTCAAACTGCCAAGACTTGATTTTTCTGCATCGCTATTTTCACTTTCCGTAAGTCTATTGGTATTGAGATGAGACACTTTCTCGTGGGCCACATCCGCACAGGGAAGCTTGGGAACAAGAGGCGCGGCTACGGACGATGCCAACGTTTTATCTTCGGCCATTTGGTGATAATATTAAAGAGATGGGACAAGCTTCCCAAGCTGGCCAAAATAGAATGTGGATAGGTCTTGTTGATGTTCTCCTTTTCGCCTCCCCCGTGACGTTCAGCGCACAATATTAATTTTCACTTCGCCTAAACCAGATAATGCAATATTCCCTCGTTTAGTCTTTTGTCGCTTGGAAGCTTCAATTCAAGTTTGGATCGGAAGCTGTTGGGGGCAATTTTGTTTCCCGCACAGATTCCACGGTGGTATTTTTTTGCCAAAACTTTCCAGTTCGCACGAAGGTTACTAGGTCCTGCGTCGTTGACTATCCCTCTTCGCCGATTAAATGTCAACAATATAAAAAACAACTATTGGATCCCAATGAGGAACAAAAACCCAGACTTTTGTTCTTCTGTGCGGAGGGAGAAATGCTTTCACTTATTTCTCCCTTTTCTTCCACTGCTCT
This sequence comes from Lepidurus arcticus, assembly GCA_003724045.1. Lineage (NCBI taxonomy): Eukaryota > Metazoa > Arthropoda > Branchiopoda > Notostraca > Triopsidae > Lepidurus > Lepidurus arcticus. Next base: position 5,470 of record RJJA01000066.1, on the reverse strand, counting down.
CGGGTCTAAAAATCACATTCTACTAAAAGCTGTATTGTTGTCGAAATTTTTGCGCTGGGCATCGCACGCAAGTGGTTCTTAGAGAGCCCGACTTAGACCAAGATTCGCCGCCACGGAGTTCGAGTTCTTTCCTGGTGCAATCAATACCAAGAGTCGACGCATGGTAAGGGAGTTGGAAGATTCGTGAATGCCCTAGAATCGTGCTGTGCTTCCGAGGAGAAGTTGACGTGAATGCTGCGATCGTGAGTGATATATAGTGTCTGTTAATGTCAGTGGCAACGGGAATGTCAAGCCCGAGTTGTCACAATCGACCATTGAAGTTCTCATGGAGATGTTAGGGGCACAACAATGTGTTTTGCGTGTCTTCCTCGGAAAGGTCAATAGCGTATAAGGACACCACCGCACACTAATCAGGTTTGGGGAGCTTTATTCCCAACGGAGGACTTGGGGGGAATCGTATACTTATAGTAAGGAAGACAGGCTCTTTCTCCGTGCAGAGTGCTTCCGCACTGGGCACTAAACCTGACGACACTGGGCGGCAAGACTCGGGCTGCTCTTCCTGGGCTTCGAGGCTCATATGTATTAGAAACCTTACGTAGACGACGACGACGCCGGGGGATTTCATTTCGGGAGGTACGGGGCTGGTGCCAGGCCGCGAACGTGGCATCGTCTTTTGCCCTTTAAAGCTTCTGCTCCTTGAGCGCACTCTGTTTTCTTCGAGTTCGGGGCTGATTGCCCATGGAGCGTTTCATTAACCGTCTAAAAACTATGAGGCTGGGGAGAAACTTGGGTTGGATACAAAAGCTCGCACAACGCGTCAATAGGTCAAGGACAAAATCAGAGCTGGCTGAGTAAGGAGGGCCCCGGGTTCTCGTTTATTTATAGCTGTAGAGTTGCATGCATAGCGTACAATCCTTCAAACACCATACTACCAGTGGATTAACTGATACTTTGTGCAGTATTGCAGCTTTTCATATTTCATGTGCCACAAAGAGGAACTTTGGCGCCACAATAAATTAAAACCATCTTGTTACGGTGCTGCCAGTCGGTGAAGCTCGAAAAGCCTGAACCGCGAACAGTTTCCCAAAAGTAACGCCCACAACACTGAAAAGCGATGCCATTAGGCACGCGTTAGAATTTTTGTAAATAAAAAGTGTTATGCAACAACTACAATAGATAAATTGGAATTTTTGCCATGCCGGTTGATATAAATAGCCTTAAAGAAGGTTGGCTCGAATTGGAGAGCGACCCTGGTAAGATTAATTTCGCATTTGGTTAATTTTTCACCTGTTTTTGCGTGTTTCTATGTGTAGCTTGTTTTTGTATGTTTTGTTCGTGTTCTATAATAAAGAATTCTGTCCCTTGTAGGTCTTTTTAGTTTGCTGCTAGAAGACTTTGGAGTCAAAGGAGTTCAAGTGGAAGAAATCTATGATCTGCAGAAGCCTTTAGATAGTCCGGTTTATGGGTTTATATTTCTTTTTCGATGGATTGAAGAAAGACGGAGTAGAAGGAAACAAGAAGTTGATCAATTCGTGCGGGACGATAATTTAATTAGCAATATTTTCTTTGCACAGCAAGTACGTTTACTAAAATAGCTTCTTTTATTCTGCATCCTTAACCATGGACGCAAAGTAATATGTCTCTTTTTTTGTTTGTGGCGTTACGTATACAGGTGGTTCCCAACAGCTGTGCAACACATGCCTTGTTGTCTGTTTTACTCAACTATCCCAATTTGACCTTGGGCCCCACACTGGTTCGCTTGAAAGCTCATACTGCTGGAATGAATCCAGAAAACAAAGTCTTTTTTGAACAATTTCCAACTTGTTGGGCGACATTTATAGCTTTGCTCATCATTTTTGCAGGGTTGGGCCATTGGGAACACGCCTGAATTAGCCAAAGCTCACAATGCGCACGCCGTACCCCAGTCACCCCGTTGGCCGACCGAGAAAAGCGGAGCTACAAATTCCACGTCAGCAGCCAAATTCGGGGCGGAAACCTTTCACTTTGTCAGCTTCATGCCCATCAATGGCCGCCTGTTTGAGTTGGACGGCCTTAAACCCTTTCCGATTGATCACGGTTGGTAGAAAAAAAACAACCAAAACGCAAACACTTGCCACTATTGTTAAATAACGGTTGTTTGACTTTCTTAGGACCCTGGGGGAGCAACGAGGACTGGACGGAGCAATTTAGGCGAGTCATAAGGGAAAGACTGGGCTTGGCAAGTTCAGATTCCCAAGAAATTCGTTTCAATTTAATGGCGGTAGTTCCTGATCGTCGATGCGCCATTAATCATCGATTGCGACTGCTCCGGACGAACCGGCAAATCCTGATGGATGTTTTGCAAAGACTGATGGATCTGCAATCGTCGAGCTCTACCGAAACAACCAAGTAAAAAAATTAATATTTTTTTTTATAATGTTTTACATGTAATTCCGTGCTAACTCACTTCTGTCTTCCTAGACCATCGACAGAAAGTGCCGAATCAGATAAAAACGCGCATAACAGCGCGGACAAGAGCGAGAAAGACTTTTCGCTGCCCCTGTCCATTCAAACGTGCCCGAGTCCGGCCAGCTCTACTACCGACACTTCCTCTGAAATCGGTTCCGCTTTCAATTCACCCAATCAAGGTTAACAGGAAACACTAAATATCGATGGATTTGTCGTATTTCTAATTGAGTGGAATGGTATGACAGGTCTGAATCTAAGTCCAGATTCAACGAATCTCGGCAGAGATGTAAATAAGTTGGTAGTGGTGCGTGTGAATGGCGGCAAACACGATCCCAAGGACTCGGAATTGGATTTAGGGGAAGATCTTGAAAAGCAGTTGGCGAGTAAGTATCCTGAGTTGCTCGAACCCCATATCTTCGCACCTAAAGACCTCCTTGCCTTGCTCAAGAGCCTAGAAAAGGAAATCCATGCGTGGGAAGCAAATTTGCGTGATGAGGTAGAAAAAAGGAGAAAGTATAAAGTAAGTCGAGTTTCGTAACATGAAAAATTTCTCATGTTTCTACCTTTATCTCCAGATTGACGATGCTCGCCGCACCCATAACTACGACGAGTTCATTTGTACATTTTTGTCCATGTTAGCTGAACAAGGATCATTGGCAACGCTCGTTGAGCAGAGCATGAACACGCATAAGAAACCCAATACGTCCACGGGACGGATATCAAAGTAACAATAACAACGATATTTCCATTTTGAGGATAGATTAACAGTTGAACTTCTGGTTTAGGACAAAGCGCTCCTGCAAAGATATTGTATCCAGGAAAAAGCGAGGTCGTCCACGCCATAAACGACGCTATTAGAAAAACTGAAGCTTCCTTGAATGGGACGCATTCAGTAAACAAACGAAAACAGTGATAAAAGTTGTAATAAAAAAACAGTTCGCTCTCCAAGTTTCTTGTAACAAATAATACCACCACTTGGAATACAATTTTCCAATTTTGTTCAGATAGTTTAGCTACTGTACAATTGTACAATGTTTACTTCCGAATGTGGTACATATTTTACTCAAAGTCTAAGTTTTTATTTTAGAGCATTTTTTTCGCGGCGAAAAATGCTGTACTCGCATATTCTTTTTACAGTGCACAGTAACGAACTTAGCAATCGCTAGATGGACTTTTCAAATTGACCAATTGCATTGCTTTTCCGTTGTTCAGACCAATCCTGTCATTTCTAGCCTACTTCTAGGCTTATGTAGGGAGATTCTTTCTAAGCTCCCCAAACAATTGAACAACGAGAATTTAGAAGGGAAATCGTGCTGGAGAACCCTACCTAAGCTAAGAAGTTGGCTTCAAATGACGGGATTGGTCCAAACGATGGACAAGCAGTGTGATTCGATTGGTCAATTTGAAAGTCCATCTAGCGACAATAAGTTTGTTACTTTGCAGGGCACGGAACTTTGAAATGGTGAAGAAAAGTCGTTGCTAAAACATGTAAAGCGTGTTTAATCTCACTAATTATATTTCTTCAAGCCGTTCGTAACAATATGCAACAATAACGTAACAATATAACGTAACGTAATATAATAACGTAACGTAACGTAATATAATATAACGTAACAATATGCATTCGCCAATGTCATTCCCCAAGGTTCGCAGTCGGCCGTAAGTATGATACGTCCTACTCCATCTTACCCTAAACAATTCGAGTCATTGCACACTTATATTATAGAATTGTCACGGTCTAAACGTATGTTCGAAGGAATATAAGCATAACCTGCAACCTAAGACGGTTTTGAGGCAAATTTTTTCATAATATCTGCTTTCCTTATGAAACCAAAACTCAAACAAACTATGATAGGAGCTATCAAAAATGCCAATATCCATAAATATGGAGATGGGCTGTCGGACACTTCCTTCTTTTGAGAGTCATCATCACCAACTGAGGGATCCGTCGTTGATATATACGCTGGCGTTATTTCTGTAGTTTTGTCCGGTTTGTTTATAACGACCAGAATAGCGTACTGTTCAGACGCTTCGATGGTACCCACCTTATTAAACACTTGAAATTTGATTCCAGGATTGGCATCTCTTTGTTGCACCGAAGTAATATTTAAACGGTAGGTGAAAGTGTCATTGCCATTGTCTTTACCAAGATGGCCGACATAATTATTATCAATAACAGGATCATCGACTGACGTTCCTTCTACTTCTAATTTATCATTGGAAGGTGTAGGCAAGATCCAAAAAGCACGGTGAGGGCGGGGATTAGCGTGAACTGTTACTTGCACTTCACCAGGCTCGTTTTCCTCAAAGCCTTCAAGGGTGATGGCATTTTGCGGCACCGGAGGGACTAAAAATAAGTAACCACCATTTTATATCAGTGTTTGCATTTCTTATAATTATTTATCTTGAAAATTTGCTTTACATTGGATATCCAAGATGGTCTGGGCCATAGCATTGTCCTGCTTTTTGAGCCAGTTGCCTTCAGCGATACACTGTAATGTTTTACTGTTTTCTTCTGGTGCGAACTTTCGTTTCAAATTGCTATTTATAGTAGCTTTTCCGTTCATGCCTACTTGTGTAGTTGTTGTGTAATCATTGACATCAACTGCAATGTCCCCTGCAAAGATTGAAACGCTACCCTTAAACAAAAGAATCACTGCCTTAAGATAGTTTAGCATTTACCAATCTTCCAGACAATAGTTGGAACGGGACGCGCGTCGTTTACAACGCAGATAAGTTGCTTTTCCTCGCCAGCAGTAATTGTTGTACGAGCGACTGCAGGGCGCAGGCTTACTTTAGGTACACCTTATAGGAAACAGACAATTATCAGTTGCCGTTGATATTATAGAGCTTGTAGAATAATGTATACTTATTGTAGAAACCGTAGTTCTGGCTTCCTGATCAACTCCGCCACCAGATTCAGACATATTAACGCTGGACGCCAATCTGATGTTTAGAACGAAACCTATGAAATACGCATGTACATTCAGTCCATTATCTTTAAAGGGGAACTAAACTCTAA
>RJJA01000657.1:0-18016 GCA_003724045.1 Lepidurus arcticus | reverse complement strand
CGCAAACGACGAAGAATTTACCCGCTTACTTTTGCACACCGAGGTGCGCTGGCTTTCCAAAGGCATTTGCCTTACCCGCCAAAACAACGCTATACTTAATTTTTTAATAGCACATAGACGACTTATTTGTTTAATTGAAATACTTTCTATTGTGGTCAGGACACAGATACGGCTGACAAATTCGCACCGCGATTCTCGCCATTGCCTATCGACGATTTCCATAACGGTCATTCATCCGACGAGGTACAATTAAACTCAACGCTATACATAATTGTTGAATAGAACAAATTTAAATGCTTCCTATTGTTGTCAGGACACATTCGGCTGACGAATTTGCACCGCGGTTCTCGCCATTGCCTAACGACGAAGATGTCCATAACGGTCATTTTCTGACGAGGTAGTCGCAAAGCTGAACTTCCTTATTTAACTGCTTGCTTCCTTATTTAAATTTAACTCGTATTATTTATATTATTTAACAGAACACAGATGCGGAAATGAACATCACGCCCCCTGTGATTCCTTTTCGTCAGCCGCTAGTTGTTGAAGAAGATTCGTTTTCGGAAGATTCAGCGATGCTGGAATCTGCAGAACGTGAACCTACCCTAACTTTTACAGTAGTTGAGCGGGGAACAAATTTCAACCGTACGGCGCTTTTCAACTCGGACGGGAAGAAATACAGTCAAACGTCCCTCGAAATCTGGAGCCATAATCAATTGGCGCTGCAACATTAGAAAACCATACTGCCCTGGACTGGTTAATCAAACTGGCGATACATTCGTCCTTGTTAGATGCCACACGTGCCTAACCAGTGACCCTAACAGGTTGAAGGTTGCTTTGGCAGAGAAGAAAATGAAATCCGCAGCCGAAGACGGTCAATAATGACATTACATTGCAATCTTTGCATACATTATACTAACGCTGGTTATTGTAGACTACTACATGTCAGCGCAAGCCGTCGTGGACAAGGTTCTTGTAGATGACTTTGGTGACCAGGGTCTGCCTTTATCATTGCCAAACAAGCGCGCCTTGATACGCAAGACTAATCGTGTAAGGGAGAAAAAGCGCCCGAAACACCCCACGGAATTGGACTTTGTACTCAACCAGGATTTTGTGGGGGGAAGACTTCCTTAAAGAGGACATGTTAAAGATGACGACGACCACCAGCAGGCGTTACCTATTTTATGCATCCTTGACCATGCTCACAATGCTCGCGAACGCTAGAGAATGGTTTTGCGACGCTACTTTTTAAGTAGCCCAGAAGCCATTTGTACAGCTCTTTTCGGTGCACGCATTTATTAAATCCGAAGGCAATCTGAAGCAGGTTATAGGACTCGGGAAAATATCAGATGAACCACGCGTCAATGACTTGAATTATCTTATTTTTGTACCACTCGTCTTGGTACTCATGTCGGGCAGACGTCGGTGCCCTCGACCAGCAACCTACCGAGATTTAAAAACAGCCCTTTCCGAACGCTACTGAGATAGCCACCACGAATCCCAAGCTATAGTAAAACTGCAGAACTGTACTCAACTCGTGAAACAGCCAGTACGCGACTTCGCAGATAAGATCCGGTCACTAACGAAACGTGTGCCTGAAAACGGTAGTCCTCCTGCTGGAAACAAAGTTTTAGACAAAATCATGCGTCTTAATTTTATGAGAGGACTTCTTCCCTACTTAAAACGCTACGTCTTAAGCGAGGGTAGGCCGTGTGCGACGAAGATCGACGTAATCAGAACGAAAGCCGTATTTTCAAACGTATTCTATAAAGGTCACAAAAAGGATGTAGAGAACCACCATAAACCTTTGGCCAGCAAGGGTATAAGTAAAAGGTGGCCTAAGTGAGCCGCCAGGTCAAAGTGAGCTTAAGTGAGCCACCAGGTCAAAAGGCTGACAGGGGTAAGGTCAGTATTTAGTGTAAAGTTAGTGTATCGTTAGTGTTTCGTGTTTAGTTGTGTGTATACTATATTATTTTCTGCAAAAATGCCACATGTACGAAAGGGAAGACCGAAAGAGTATATGCTTTACCGTAAGCCTGGATCAGATGTCCCAATTCCGAAGCGCACGTTCAGTTACAAAAGGCATCCAAGTAAGATTTTTTTGCAAGAATTATCAATATACATTTATGTTTTTACAATGTGAATGAAATCAAAGCAGTTTATAGGATATCACAAAATCACCCAGAACTGCAATTCTGGTACCATTTAACCAATCAAGTTGACTTTCTCTATAGTCAACTTCTCAGCATGTTTTGCTAATTCCATAGATTCATCTCAGTATTGCAGTGCGTTTGTTTTGATAGCTTTCTATAACTTTGTGTGTATGCTTGCCCTTATATATTGTCACGGCTATATTTCACATTGCTTGTGCTTTTTGCATGCTTCGCTTGACTCATTTAGCTAGATCAGCGTAATACCAGAGGATGCATCCGCCTGCGGCCCGGATTACGCGACCTGTACGGATACACTAGGCAGGGTGGATCCCGGAATGCGAGGATGATGTTGTTGGTGAGTCCTGTGAGAGTTTTTAGTTAGAGACTCGAGGAGTTGAGTTTGGAGAGTCGAAGGAGAGAGTCATTAGTAGTGTTGTTATGTCTTAGTCCCTATTCCCTGTACAATTAGTCCCCCTTAACTATACCGCTGTGTTTTACAGCTCTGTAAACCCACCTTTCTCGAACTTTACTCCTAATTCTTGACAGATTTGATGCCCTGTCAGAATTGGGCGTGACAAATGGTGCATCGACCGGGAAAGGTGGTTTGATCGGTAAAGTTGAGTTAAGTGTTAAAACATCACTGTGACTCGAGGAGTTTAATGAGGGACACTGGGGCGATCCCGAAGACCGCGGGAACCGGCACAAAGACGTTCCTCGCCCAATTCGCCGAAGTACGCGTATTCCAGGCATGCCAACGTTAACGCCGAGGGAACTACCATCAAACCGTGTACACCGACAGCCAGAAGAATCGAGAAAGGAAGCCACCAACTCTTCGTGGCTTCATTCTAAAAACGCCGAGCGAGTCCTCTCTCCCCGTGTCTCTCTACCGAGCCCATGGAGGCCTAGTTTGGAGGCGCAGTGGCCCCGTGGCGCCGATCATACGGAAGGAGTTGTAAGTGATTGTAAGGTCGACTACTGGAGCCGGCCGTACCACCCTTTCGCTACGAGGGTCCGTTACGAGACTCGTGGATCCTCTCGCCGAACCAAACGGACCTACACCAACCATGGCAAACCCCGGTGCACCCGGTAGGTTGCGTAAGGCGACGAGTGCCCCATGTGGGATGATGTCGGAGGGGTAGTAAACATGGCCATGACAGATGTTTCCGCCTTCGCACAACAACGCGTGTTCATGGAGAAAGTGGATACACGCGTCGAAGACGTACCTGAAAAGTTCGTGCGACTCAACCAATGGATAGCGCGGTGGCTTTACCAGCGCCTTGCAGTAGCGTCAAAGCCACGCCGCTACACCAAGGTGGAGTTCGTTGAGCAGGTAAGGAACGACGCCGCAATCGGGGCCTTTGTCCCCGAGCTGAACGTTCGCGCGAGCAGCGGTAGAAGACCCCAGGTTCTGGCGCTAGGTGGATGAAGAAAAGACCCGACACCTGCAAGTACTGCGTGTATAACATGATGGGAAAGAAAGAGAAGAAAGCAACCCAATTCGGAAAACCCAAGGGCTCCAGAGCGATCTGGTATCTTCCATTAGTTTCAAGATTCATCGAGTTCAAAATAATGGGGTTCCTAAACCAGGATCACTGGTGCAACCGGAACAGGAACCCGGGAGGAGTCAGCCAGACTAGCGTTGGGTATTTTGGCAATCAGTTGAAACAGATAGCCATGCGGTGCCTGTACCTTTTCTTTGACGACGTCATTTCGCTCGACACCACGATCACCACCCATGACCTAAAAGAAGAGCTGATAGTTAGCGAGCTCTGCGCACCCGACCATCGCTTGGACACGGAGATGCTGTTTAAGCTTGTATACATGAACAAAATAGAGCTCCAGCCCCGGCCCACCCGCAAGGCAACGTCATGGACAGCCATGGACGTGATAGTCCGCAACGACCATCGCGGTTCAGGTGAGAATGGAACTTACACCTTAAACACAATAACTAGCGAGAAAATCCTGCTAGGGCGTAGCCTTGAAGCTGAAGGCCTCCTGGAACTGGCTTGCGTCAGTGAAAAGAACTGCCGGGCCCTCCTTGAGGCTCATGGGGAAAGGATGCTCTCTAACATGATGGTAGCTGGCGACGACAACTCAGTCGGAACCAACGAGCCCCGATACGCCACAGCCCTGACGTACATTAATGCCACTGGAAAGAGGAGAAAAGGAGTTGACCTGTGGGAACCCTCCAGTCACAACCAACTGGGAAGAAGTCAGCTTCTGTTCCCACCATTTTCATGAGCTCCTCATAAAGGACGGCAGAAGTTTGATTGTCCCTTGCAGGGACCAGCATGAAATGATAGGCCGGGCCCGCATCCAGTTTGGGTACCAGCCAGACCACCAGGAAAGTTGCATGGGCGCCAAAGCCTATGCGAACATGTTCCTGTTGTACTTCTTTCATCGCAGGGACCTCAGAATGCTGGCTCAAGTGATGAACTCAGCCGTACCAACTGACTGGGTGCCGACAGGAAGAACAACATGGAGCGTGCACCACGGCCGGGAGTGGATGAGCAATGAGGATATGCTCACCATATGGAACAAGTTCTGGATCCAGGACAATCCCTGGATGTAGGAAAAAACTCCCGTCAGTTCGTGGAGAGACATTCCCTACCTCCCAAAGTCAGTAGACATACGGTGTGGTTCAATGATCCAAAATCCTGAGAGAGCTGTATGGTCTAGGACACTACCGAGCTACGTTGAAAAATACCGCTACCTTGGTGCACCCCTTGTTCGTGTGACGCACCGCCGCCCTATTCGTCCCTGTTCCCCACCGAAACGAGCGCAGTGGGGAACGCGGTGATCCCACATCCCAACACGGACCCCATCGCTACCCCGTCCGGGGATACCATCTACGAGGGGATGCCGGTTTTGGAAGAGATCCCAGGTCCTCTTCCACACCACCGTGGTCCCGTCCCCAGGCTTAGCGCGGAGACTCGGGGCCCTATCCCAATCTGAATAGGGAGCGCGTCCGGCTATATACCGAGGGAATGGCTCGTCAGGAGATCCGGAACCGTAGGGACATGGATCTCCGAGCTGCGCGCCCAAGTCGAGGGATTGCAGAACAGCCTAGGGTTGGTCGAGGAAGGGGTGGAAAGGGTACTGCGGACGATGGAGGTGGCATTCCAATTCCTCGGTGATCAGATGGCCGCCTTGCGCCTCGTCCGCGAGGAGGGAAACTAATGGCGTGATTCTGTGCCCCTGACACTCCTTTGTAGGTTTTCAAAGAAAAAAAATGAAAAAAAGAAAAAAGGGTGCGTAAGGCGATGAGTGCCCCAAGATTTTCCGGGGCTAACGAGGAGGACGCTACGCGGTTCCTCCAAAAATACGAGCAAGTGGCGACCTTCAACGGCTGGAACGAGCAAGATCGAGTGTTTGGCTACCAGCCTAGATGGGGTGGCCGATAAATGGTACGCCAGCCGGTACCCCCTTGAATGTCAACCCCCAACCTCCTGGAATGAACTAAAAGACGAGTTCCGGAAGTTCTTTGTGCCCCAGAGCCACGTGTTCCGCAGTAACGCCAAGTTACAGATGCGTGTGCAGCGTTACAGAGTACTATGTAGACGTCATCGACCTGTGTCGTGAGATCAACCCCGACATGTCCGAGTACGACAAACTCAATCACCTCTTCCGAGGCCTACGGCCTAGTTTAGTGGAGCCGCTCTCGCGCGCGAATGTGCAAGCGTGCGACAAGTTCCTTGCAGAGGCGAACCTCCTGGAGTTCAGCCAGGAGAGAAGCTGGGTTTCACAAGCGTGGTGGACCAGTGTGACGAGGAACGAAGAGGCCAGTGCAAGGCAGGCCGCAATAGCTGGAGTGAGCGTGTGGGAACAATGACCCCCCACCCCTTTTGTGCCCGTCGAACCTCGGAGACCGAGGAGCAGCCCACCGACGGAATCCAGCGCCATTGCAGAGGCCCTCAGTAAACTCGCCGGGGAATTCCAGCAGTTTCGCGAGGGTTTTGCGAAACCGCAAGGTAAGGTTGGCCGTCCACATTCCCCCACCTGTTTCTATCTGCCAATTCCCTAACGCATGACGGGAAACCTATCTGCTATCGCTGTAACAAATCAGGGCACATTGAACATTACTGTGCCAACCCTGAGTCCAGGGAGCGTGGTCAAGACCACCGGGAAACAGGGAAGGGAAAGGGGAGTAAGGGCAAGGGTGGCAAGTCCAAATCGGATAGACCATCAGGAAGACGCTCGGATAGCGATCGGGAGGATTCTGGTTCGGAAAACTAGACAGGGCGGCTCGAGGGGATGGAGTCGCCCAGGCTATTGAGATCCCCCTCTTATGTGTTTTGTCCCAACCTAGTTTGAGAGACAGTAATCTGTAATGGAGTCGAAGCAGTAGCCAGCATTGACACTGGCGCGGCCGTGAGCGTGGTATCAGAAGATTGGGCCCTACGTAACCAAGCGCAGTTGGTAGCTTGGGAGGGACCCGAGATAGTGGTAGCAAACGGAGAACGTGCTCAGATTCGAGGTGGTGTGAATATTGGGGTTCGACTCGCAGGGAAGGAAACACGAAAGCTGTCGTATTTAACTATGGTTTGGCAGAGTTGATCGTAGGCAACGACTTACTTAGGCAATTGGGTGACGTGAACCTGAACCGTGATACAGAGGATGGGTTGGAGTTGACGTAGGAGACCTCGGCGGCCTCTGGGCCATATACCAGCATTGCCGCGTCCACGCCACCGCCTACCAAGGGAAAATTGCGACTATTCGTCGAGACCCCGTTGTACGAGCCCCAGTACCACCACACCCTATTTCGCGTTCTGCACGTACCGGTCCCTATACCTGATAGTAGTTTTGTGGGCGAGATTTTAGACCTGCCGGACTATTTAGCCATTTCCGGGGATAGGGAGACATACGTGGAACTGAGCCATGTTGAGATTGACGCGTGTAAGGCATACGAAATCAAGGTGTGCCCTATAGTACGAGAGTTTCGACGAACAGCTACGGGACCCTGCTGTATGGTCGCCTTGATAAAGGGAGAGGTCAACAATACGGATCGATTCTGCAAGAAAGAGGTCAGGAAAACCGACGCTTCCTCCTTAGTACGGGTAGGGCCCCGCAAATGGTTGTACTCCACCGAAAAGACCATTGAGGTGACGATTGCTTGCCACCCAAACCTACAGGGGAGCGGGGAGGGTAAAACCAATGCTATTAAAATTCAGGGGATGGGAATCATTGACGTTCATCATCGAATCATCGAATAGTTAAGGAACTAACATTGCACGCACCTAACCATAATAAAACCCCACTCGTGACCCCAGCCTATAGATCCAACTCCCGGACAATAACCGGATACAACAGTGAGCAGGGAGGCCTAAACTACGCACTGGAAAGCTGAGCCGATTCCAGGAATACGGCCTCACGATGGCCATACAAGTACACAGCTAGCCTACTTGACTAAAGAAAGAGTTATCAAGCAAAGCCCTAAAGGATAATGTGATCGAGGCACACCCAGATTCCTACATCTGAACGGCCTATAAATAACGGCCGACCGAACATCAAAAGCCCCAGTCTTTTCCCGATTCTTACAGCCTACTCTAGGTCCCGTCCTCAACCAGTGGGAATCCTCTATACACTGTGCGCCCACCGTGACCACCCGAAACCAGCCAGCTTGCTCGAGTCCAACTAGCCAGCAGCCCAAGCGAAACCAGCCAGCCGCCCTAGCCCAGGTCCCGCTAGCCGAGAAGCCTAAGATCCCAGACCGCGATCCCCAGTCCCTATCCCGACCCTCACCCCCCTTTCCTGTTGTACCCGTCCCCGCTGATAGTTTAACTTTAAATACACAAGTTAAATCTAACTATCACACAGCGCTGTTGCAGAAATGCACTAAGGAAATACGCAAATTTACAACGGAAATTACCTCTTGCGGCCCACAACCACGATCCGGAAACTACACAATTGGAAAAGATGGATTTACACTCTACCCCTTCAAAGCCTGTTTTTGGCAAAACGGCTTAGTAAACTTCAATGGCGCAGCATATCGATACAACGGAACCGATTGGTCCCCAGCCAACGCAACTAAGTTACCAGCATCTTACCAACTTATTCGCAGTTTCAATTTATCACTCGATGCTACACTTTTCAACCTTTTAGCGAACGTCAACCCGGTGTATCACAAGGAACAAGAGAACATAAACATCCTGATGGACCTTATGCAGACTGTCGACGGAGCAGCCACCCACACTATAAGCGATCTAGTATTCGACTTAAAGCTAAGAACAATTTCGAAGGAATGTTCCAATGGACCAACTCGAACCGAGCAAGTTCACGCGATAGTTACCCAAGCTACACGTATCGTCCGCAGTATCTAAGTGCCATCCACCAGTCGTACCGCGTACACTGTCCCAAGGACGCTCAACCAGAAGCCCGCTATCGTATCTTTGGACCTCCACAGTTTAAGTTACCTAGTGAACCTTTCCACCACTGTTCACCCCAAACTGTACCGTCCAGCTAATAGTCACGGATTTAATACATTTTATTAAATCACATTTTATCTGACTATTACATGTGCTACATTACCGTATGGTACTTGGCTAACCAGTGTACTATGCGGGAAATGTCACTGTTGTTTGACCGGCACCTCACCTCTATTTGGCGCTCCATTGACAGAATAACGTCGATTCTGGAACACCGAGAATAATTTATGAAGTGGCCAGCTAATGAAGAACAACCTTCGATTGCGGACCATTTTACAGTTTACTAGTTCCCTATAATAGCCCGTTTTTCTGTATATGTTTAGTAGCCAAATAAAGTATTTATCAAAAATCATCCTGTGTTCCTTCTCACACATGACGCACGGTTCAATTTATTGACAATAGGTTCAATAATGGAAACTCGAAAGAAAGTAATGAATGCGGGTGTCAATTTTATTTTCGCCAAACTCCTGTATTTCCAGGAATAAAATTTTGTTGAGTCACAATCCCACAAGGGACATTTTCTCGTCCCTTTCCCCAGTCACTTTTGAATTTACCGCGCCAGGGACCAGGGAACATCGCTGTGGCACAGCTTTTGAGCTGTTCCCTGCAGCTCAAGTCCGCCATTACAATACTTGGAAGAAGATACGTACCGACTATCAAACCTCTCTACCCGAGTGCGATGGGCCGACCGGGCGTTGGATTTGGGGTGAGTCCGGTGTAGGCAAATCCAGACGTGCCCGTGCCGACTACACAGGTACATACCTTAAACGCATAAATAAATGGTGGGATGGGTTTAAAGACCATCAGTATGTCATTATAGAAAATGTCGATAAAAATCATGCCTTCATTGGACATGACCTTAAGATTTGGGCGGACAGATACCCCTTCCCTGCCGAGACCAAGGGCGCCTACTTGACGCTACGCCCTGAAATAATATGTGTGACCTCGCAGTATCATCCCGAGGACATCTGGTTCGATCGCGAAACCAAAGACGCCATTCATCGTCGCTTTAAAATTTAATATTTCGTCTTAAACTTGTATTGAAATGCCGACAATACACATTGTTAAATGCCCAGCTAAATCCGGTAAAAATGTTGCAAAGTCACCAGTTGTTATTTTGGTAAACGTATTGTTTTTCTGAAGCCAATTTGGTATCTTTATCATCAGACGCGGGTAAGCATTTGCGTTCGGTGCCCGTGCGCTAAATGAACGGCTATTTAGATCCTTGTTGTCCGTATGTTCCATTAGGGACCCTTCGTTCAGCTTGACCTGAAATGTAGAGCCACCGCCGCGTTGTTCTACAATGTAATAGCGAACCTTCACGTTGAACACACTGTCGAGTGTATATGGTTGTAAAGGCGTCGTACTCTCCGTAGGGCCGCTAACAATCGCTTTCCAAAGATCTGCAACTGGACGCACAGTCCAAGGCACAGTCGCTGAAACAGGACTGCGCGGCACAGAAGGCACGCACAACATCGCTGAAACAGCCTGTTCCTTGCACAACCGTGGCACAGCACAATTGAACCTTCGCTGAAAAAGGCCTATAGTCTCACTTAGTGACTCCATCCTCAATGGCTTCGATAAACGAAAAGTTACAATGGCACTACTGCTAGATATAAAAGGAGCCTTTGACAATGTGAACCATGACAAGCTTATACAAATCGTACGGAAAAAAACATGTCCAATCTAAATGTATCAAGCTCATTGACAGTTTCTTGACCAACAGATATGCATATATCTTTCACAATGGATCTGCGAGTGATTTAATCACTCTTTCATAAGGAGTACCACTAGGGTCCCCTCTCCTATTCCCCATTCCCACTACGTATGCCCCTACGCCTGCGGGCATAAGGCCTTTCATAAGGCCGACGCGCTGCCTCATCTTCAGGAGTGCCGGGAAAAGCACTTGGCAACGTTTGATCAACCACGTATCCACATCTGTCATCATCACAAGGCCCACCATATCCCAGCTCGCGAGTACACTAACCATATAGGTTACAAGCCCTTGTTCACCACGAGTGTCCAATCATTGGGATATGGACACCCATTCTTATTCCCACCCCCGGAGACGAAATCCTACCAGGACCTCCCCTACAAAACGGTAACTGTTAATCTCGCGGATTTTGACCGACGCGAGCTGCCACAGTCAGGTACCCGGACCTGACCACTTCTGTTTACCGGGGGACCTGGGTGTTATGGTTAACTTCACAGCCTCGTAAGAACCTTTCTATTTCAAATGAGGGGAAGACGCGTACCAACACTTCCTACACCATGACTATTTTGTGCCACAACCCCCGCGAATCCGCCCCGAAATCGTGTACCCCCTTAGACTATTCGTGTTCCCTACTCACTGGCGTGCCCAAGCCTAGGGATTCCTCATCAACAACTAATATATAATCATCCTGTTTCAGATGACCAACGAAGACTTTTTCGTATGTCCCTACTGTAACACCGAAATTAACACCCGCAAGACCATGGACCACCTCGGAGAATGCAGAAAGCGTCACCCAAAGCTGCAATACACCATGCTCCCTTTCGAATTTTCAAAACTTCACCATGTGCATTATACCGAAGTTCCTTATCATGCCACCTTTTGCCTCTTCCGCTTCACAACACTACAACCGGATGTCATTCCAACAATCATCCATCAAAGTCAGACTAAAGCATATCAAACTCTCCCTTATACAACCCCGACCCAGTCGCAATCCCAGCCCCAATCCTCCCCTTGACGAGATAGCCCACCCGGACCCCGAACCAGACGAAATCTGGGACTGACTGGAACACATAGCCAAGAAAAGCTTTATGAAAAACATGCAATGTTTTCCGTCCAGTCTCCGTCAAGGGTCCCAATTCAATTCGGTTTGAATTATCTCCGTCAATATCAGTCAGCCAAAACAGAGCCCAAACCACACCCTCCGTCAAGCCATTTCGTGAATGGGACTGATGACCGATTCAATTTTACTGCCAGTGGGCACGAAGCTGTAGCCAATATTTTTTGTATGATCGTCGTCAGTTAACCCAGTTGTTAGTGTTAACCCAGAAAGCACACGCCTCCCTGCGTCGCACTTCCATTCAAGTTTTGATACACTTTAGTTTTGTGCCAATTTGTCACCTATTCTGAAATTCTCCGAATTCCATGGCGTGGTGGGAACGTATGCACATCTCCAGAACAGAGAAGGGCGCTCAGTTCTTAAGATTAAGTGGCGACCGGTTCACTTTGTTCCACTTCGTGCAAAATTGGTCAGTTCCAGTCCGTATTCTAGTCTGTTTTCAGGTCGAACTTTAAAATGTACAGCTTTCAATTATCAACGCTGACCAATCACAACGAGGAAGAAGTACATTAATATGCACACGCGGGAAGACTGGGTGCCGGTATGGGACTTGAACACTGGGCCCGGTGCGGGGTTGCCGCCCGCCGTCCTAGTGCCACCAGCAGCAGGATGTGAGAGGAGCAGGAATGCCCACGAAGGGCTACTGAGCGGCAACGGAAGTAGCAAAACACGGCCATATTTCAGAATACCAAGCAAAGAAAAAAAAAATTTGTTGCTGAGCAGCAACAGGACGAGGTATTAAAAGGCCTTTTAAAAGGTCACGTATACGCATAGGGAAGACTCGAAAAAAAGACAAGTTCCCGGCAAAAGGACTAAGAACCACCGGTTCAAGGACTACGAATCCCGATTTAGCTTTCATGTTTCCGCACAATGAGTGCCAATGCACGTCGACATGATGGCTTTTAATTACCAGCCTCACTCTTCTATCGATCCAATGGCACTCCTTTTTCTACACTGTTCAGGCCTCAGATTTTGTTGGTAGAGGCAAACATCTAGCACAGAAGAGACAGGAAGCTGCTCCAAGTTGAGCGTGGTGCTTCCCACCGTCTTGAAGGAGCAATGGCCAAATTCAAAGACCGTTGCTTAGTTTCCCCGAATCCTCAACCAGTATGACCCAGCTAAAACGCGGTTGGAGGTGTCGAGGATCTGTCCACCCATACACCAGACAACGTCTCTAACCTAGTTGGTCCATTGTTAAAACAAAGAACCTAAAACCGAAGAGCCCAGTCTTCAAAGAGCCCACTCCTCTGTCTTCAAACCCACCCAAACTGTATTTTCTCCGTCCTCGCAGTTTGCGTTCCCCATTTCAACCTCCCTTCCCAGTCGTTAATTAAACAGGAGATCACGATTTCCGTACATCATGAAATAGTAATAATAAAAGAAACACAAAACTAACAAACAACAAATTCTTCAAATCCACAAGAAACACAATAAGCTTTAATCTCCGTTAAATCCATTTCTTGAAGTCTTCATTCATCTTCAGGTACGGCTCCGTTGCTTCAGCAATCTAGGAAGAGCAAAAAAATAAATTAAAAAATCTGCTGTTTAAACTTTGTCTTCTATGTCAGATTGTGCAACTTAGTAACACATCTTTCTGAACATTCCTTAAACAATCTAAATTCCTGTCACGAGTTACTCCTCTGTTAGAATACTACACCACAATTTAACATGGTTATCTAACGAAATTGTGATTGTGCGCACCTCACATAAGTAAGGAATTATAACACCAAGGGTTTTGCCGTCACAAAACCGTAGACGGTGTTGAACCGCGCTCATGGTAGCGGTTTTGCAGCGGACTGAGAACCGATTCAGCTGCACTGCGCGGTAACATGGGACGCCATGACCCTGCAGCGGGTGTGCAGCAGATCCCCGCCAACAAAACAAAAAAAAAAAAAAGGCAAACAAAACGATCTTTGCTTACTCCACAAATACTGATAGTTAAAACAAATATAATATTGGCTTACTCACACAGAGTAAGATACTACAGCTTGTGTTTGTTTTAACTATGAGTAATGAAAAAACAAAACAATTTTTGCTACTCAGTGAGTAACTTACTCACGGAGTAAGTTTTTCTCCGTAACTCAGTTTTTGAGTACTACACAATTAGAATGTACTTTTAACCATTGCGAAACTCTTTGTTGTCTAAATACACTTTTAAAAAACGAATCTTACCTTTAATGACGAAAAAAGACTGCGTGGCTTCTCCCCCACCCTCGCTCTGCGCGTCGTCAACGACTGAACAACGCCCATGCAAGCCCCCAATGGCCGAGCGCGCCACTACCCAGAGCGCGCCAAAAACAAATATTTGTATGGAACTCAAGGTAGCATAATAACTCCTACACTCTCAAAAATGGAAATTTAAAAAAATAGCTGTGTTCTTTAACTTTCTTCGAAGTAAAACTGAGGAGAATTCAACCTTTTAATTAGGAAATGTAACTTCAGTTTCAATTCAGTAGTATTATTAATACAAAACAACTATTCGTATAAAAGTCACGATGTTTAAAATCGCATTAATTATTTTAATATTTCTCGCACAATTGAAATTAAGCCATGCCTTTGTAGTTATATTTACCCAGCTCAACTTACGCTTAAGGTTCCCATTAAATTGTAACGCTCCATGGTAGCAATCCCGCTCGAAACGAGCACTATACGATTTAACTCACTAGACTTCTGAAGCGGGTCGAACAGACTGAGCAAAACATCATAACTGCCAGTGTTAGCCGCTAACGGCAGATTTAAGGTAGCTTTAATCGTGCTATTCGTTGCATGGCCCCATCTTCTTAGATCCACACTAGGTTGTGGGAATGCAGTCACGTCTTCGCTGTCTTGATGCCATAGTAATATCTACGAACCAATAAAGTATACCATATTAAAGTATTGTAAATACAATTAGAATTCAAAGTCAACTAATGTCTATTACTTCAACTCCGCGTGGATTGTAAAGCGAGGCAGTCCCGGTATTTCCTATGGTGAAGCTTACAGGAAACGTTTCCCCGCGTTGTACACTTGCAGGAATTGACGCTCCATTCAAAACCAATCGATAGCCCATCATGTGTTTAATGGTCGTAAAGCAGCCGCCGTCTTTCCAGCCTTGAATGACATTTGGGTGGTAATCTTGGTTCATGTTGGAGTAGTGATAGCGAGTCAACTCGGATTTGGTATTGTCACAGTCAGAGCGAGGTGCGTTCACTTCGCATGTCTCGCCACCAGACATGACAAACGAAGTTTCCTGGGCGAAATACGTTTTCTCGGAATCGTCTTCAAAAGTGCCCATGTCATTGCCACTTGCAAGGAAACAATCATTATGTAGTCCTAATCGGGCGCAATTCTCCCCTGAAAACGCATCGTCCGCTATAAGATTTTGATCTCCACATATTTTCTAAAAATGAACATTAATTATCTTCAAGTTTATATCCAACGATACAATCATATCCTTTACACAAAAATGATAATAATTCTACCTGCTTAATGTCTGGAGTCCTTAGTTGAACCATTCTGGAGACAGGTAATGCTGAAAGAAGGGCTAAAACAATAGTTTCGCGATCTTGTTGCTGCGCAGGCGTTGGAATATGAATGTCACTGTTGTAGTTATCAGAGTAGTACCATTCTCCCCATTGGCCAATAAATCCAGCTTGCAAAACGTTAATAACATCTTCATATTCCTGAAAAAAGTTAAGTGAAATTGAGATTAATCCTTGAATTGAAGCTAGTAAACTGTTCGTATACCCCGAATATGGAAGACAGCTGGTCAATGTGACGCAGTAATTGCGGTAATTCGGCATCTTGGGAGTTTTCTAAAGAGTAGCAAAAGCGCACAATAGCTTTCATTTCGGCTTTACGTACAGTCTCAAAGTCGACCTTTATCAGATTGAGGAAGTTGGATGAGATGTCGTCGAAAACAAAGTCGTCCAATACGAAGTTACGGAAAACAAGGCTGTTTGCTTCATTGTCTCGTGCGTCGAGCAAATCATCCAAGATAAGCGGCTCATGGGAACTGGAAAGAGTTTCCGCGAAATGGTAGAAACCCCGTTCAGGATTCAAGATCTCTGCAGCTGAAAATAAAAAAACAGTCGTCACAATTTGCCTATTTTTTTAATTATGTTAAATGGACTTAATTACTAAGTTTATTTTTCATTAATTTTTATTCACCTTTGGGAGGAAGATGAGCTTTACTTGCATGCGCCATGAATAGCATGCCCAACAATAGAAACTGTAGCATTGTAGGTTTTAGTCGACTTTTTACTACGCACTTGAAGATACGCACCGAAATGTTGTTACGCTATGTTGTGATACGCTATCATAACTTAAGTTATGATAGCTTAAAATTGAATGGCTTGTTAGTGTGAAACAATCCTTTAAATAGGACTCCCATAACTGATAACAGTAATTAGTTAAGTGACTAGGAAGTACTGTCGTTATCTTGTCCTAATCTTGTTTAGAAAGATTATTTATTAGCTTATATAGCCAAAGGCAAAGCTTATTGCGCTTTACCCATATTTGTCTTATTTCTACTGCGAAAAAATGTAATTACTTCATAACATATTGTCTTTCAGATATAAACGTTGCATTCTTGCGTAAAAAATCAAAGCTGTAATATCAAAGCACACAATGAACGAATTAAAGAATTTAATAATAATTAATTAATCTGAATATTGTCGTGCGCGGTTTGGCTACGCCTCAACACTTCTCGTCTGTCCTCTGCTCGCTTGCTACACGACAACCCTTCTCAACTACTGTCGTTAGCCCGGTTAGACTAGCGAACCGCTACAAAATGTGTGTAGAGACTTTCTTGTCCTTATATATTGTATGTTTCTAATGGAAATTACATATCCTTAGACAGTAAGATATAATTAACCCCACACACCGATTAAAGCTGAGAAAATTCACACATAAGGAATTAAATTCCTCTTTCTGGTGTTAGATTGACCGCAGTCTTAGGCTACAGTCGTGGTACCCAGCTTGTTGTAACGGTCGGAGGTAGCTACCCCGGAGTTGATGACAACGATTCGACCGTATTTGATAGTAGGGCGCTTGGCATCGTAGATATTTAGCAAAACTTCGTAGCTTCCGACTGGCAAGTCCGTAGGGACAGTGATGGTAGCCGAAACAACGTTTGTCGCGCCTGCAGCCCATTTTCGAGCGTCAATAGATGGTTGAGGAATGCTTCGAGACGTAGTGGTACTTCTAAGGATAACCTGCATGGATATAAATTTACGAATAACTCACGCCATGAAAAATGTCTATCGTTATGAAATAGCTTTTACTTCAGCAAGGTAGGCGTTGAACAAAGAGGCAGCTCCAGTATTCGTTATGGTAACTTTGAAAGTTGCCGTTCGGCCTCTGGTTACAGTAGTTGGTACACTGACAGAGTCCATTTGGTATCGGTAACCTAGCGTTGATTTGAGATTTGGATAGCAACCCGCATTGATCCACCCGTTTACAACTTTCCCGTTCCAGTCCTTGTTCAAGAATGTATAATGATACTTCTTAATTTCGGTCAAGGCATTAGAGCAACCCGTCCTCGGTGCGTTAGGCTCGCATGTCTCTCCACCTACTACGGTGTACAGCGATTCGGTAGCGAAATATGCTTGATCTGCTGCAACACTGTTCCACCGGAAAGTACCTTTATCGTTATACGTACCCAAGAAACAATCATTGTACAAACCAATACGTGCACAAGTTGTACCAGTGAGAGCCGTTTGGGTTGTCAGAGTGGTTGTACCGCATTTTTCCTGAAAGACACAATGTAATATTTCATAATTATAATAACAGTGACAATACAAATTAACTATTATTTAGTAGTGGTAGTAGTATATCGTATGTTACACCCAAGTTATCGCGAGGTGGCGCGCAGTGTGCTGTATAACAATTTTGCTGGTTTTTGCATAAGTGAGATGTTCACTTGCATTTTTTAAATTACTCCAGTCGAAAATTAAAAAAGATAAAATGTCATCCCCTGCGTATTGGTATTACCTACATTACTGTCAAGGAATTTTTTCTTTTTTTAAATTTCAAGGCGTACTTGTTTATAAGCAGGAACTCGGACTTGGACCATAATTTCCTTCGGAACAGCAGCAATCAAAGCGTCCAAAATTGCCACACGATCTCCGGACGTTTCCATGTTATCGGTATAATACCATTCGCCGAATTTGCCAATGAAGCCGGCTTGAACCACGCTTATAATGCTAGCGTAATCCTAGAGATAGTACCTCAGGTTATTATTGTAGAGACAAAGAATTATTGTACTCAATTGTGTAGTAAGTTATGTACTTTTATAATCGGTGCGAGTTGTACGATGTGGCGTAGAGCTTGAGTTCGGCTTGCATCTTTGCTGCTGTCCAAAGAATAGCAGAAGCGCACAATTGCTTTCAAGGAGGCGCTTTTGATGACTTCCAGATCATTCCTGATCGTGGTTAGATGACTTGCAGTGATGTCTTTAGAGGTGAAGGTGTCCAGTACAAAAGTACGATAGACTAGAGAAATAGCTTCATTGTCTCGCCATTTCTGGAGTTCAGAAGGGTATAAAGGTTCGTATGAACTCGCTCGGGTTTCGGTGTGCTTGTAAATGCCTCTATCAGGGTTGAAAACGTCCGCCAAGTTAGCTAAAAAA